>PVIA01009240.1:0-64757 GCA_004024845.1 Tonatia bakeri
ATTATGATATGACTTATTTTAAAAATACCAGTGTATTCAAATAATACAGGTAGTAAGGAATACCTGGAAGTGAATATTTTCTATAATAATCTTAACCCAAATATTTATAGGACTTTGAGGTGGTTATAAACAGTAACTTGATAAGTTCCTGTGAAATAGAAAGCAAGATCATGTGCTAAGAGTGAGCAGGAAGTGGGAGTATTTGGAGGTTTCAAGAAGATGGAAAAGCATGAAATGACATTGGGAAGACACTCTAGCAAGGAAAATGGGATGGCTGGGCAGCTTTGAAAGCCCACTGTGGTTGGAAACCACTATGATATAGTGACTTCATTGACAGTGTGTAATTGTCAAGTGCGCAATGCTACTGGTCCATTTGTAGCTCTCTCTCTGTTGCTTTGAATGTTGTTTTCTATTTGATCTATTCATTAAGAGAATTTTAATTTTTAAATTATCACCTGATAATCACAAGTGTGGTGTGCTTCATCATTCTCTGTGAGGCCTTTTGTAACTATTGAGCAAGGCTTGCCACACAGCAGACATGTAATAAATATTAGTTGAACATATTAAAACTATGCTTCCTTTGGCTGGCAGTGGTTTCCCTAATGTTCTTTGTGCTTTAATTTCTCAAACATGTATAATAACAGTGCCTATTTCTAGGGTTGTTTTGTGAATTAAATGAGTTAACACATATAAAGAACCTAAAGCAGTGCATGGCACAATTTAAGTGCTCAATTAAAATTAGTCATAATTATTATCAATGCTATTGTTATAATTATTATATATAATTGTATATCCATCACTTATTTACACAAATTGACCTCCTGTTATACTGCAGATTCCTATTCAAAATGGTCTTTATATTTTCAAAACTTAGTATGAACTGGTAACACTAAAGTGCTTGTTGTGCAAATGAATGATAATGGGAGCTAATAGATAATTTTTTGGTAAAGCTAATATTAATAGAAAAAATATAGTCTGAGATGCAATGTGGTATAAAAGAAAAAAGTATAAAAACAGGCTTTAGAATCTAACCAGCGTATCTTGAGAAAGTTGCTAAATTTCCCTGAAATTCAAGTTGTTCACTTGCAAAATCTATACAATGGTACTTAACTCATGGAGTCGTGGTGACGATTGAATGTGTTTTCACTGAAGAGATAGATGCTTGGTTATTAAACCCCCCTCCCCACTCGCTTTATCACAGAGGTCACTCCTGTCACTGTCATGGTCACTTTTTAACCTTTCAATTATTAGACTTAAAATAATAAGACAAAGCATCTTAGGAAAAGTGATTTTCTTCTTCCTAAAATTTAACTTTTATGTTAATTAGATTCGCCATACAGTGACGGAATTATTTTGAGTGATAAAAGTTTGAGTGAATGGTGCTTCTTAGGAATTTCAGATGGTACTATGTTAGTGATATCCTGTTTATTGACTAAGTAACAGGAACAGCAATTCTGTACAGAAAGATGAGGCTCAATTTTGATATAAAAATCTGATGTACAAAGAGGCTTATTTTGAGAACAAAACAACTAAAAATATTGGGGTTATGCTTAAGTTACCAGCTGCAAGCATTAGTCATGACTGTGTTGTAAGAGGGTGAAGGAAGTGTAGAAGGAAGTCAGTCTTCTGATGAGATAAATCACTGTAATCATATCAGGAAATAGCACAGGGTTTGAAAAAAGTTCTGACTCCTAGTTTGGTGCTGTAGTGTAAGATTAGCTTCTCTAAAAGCCACTGACCAATAGGAAGCTGAGATGAAAATTGTTTTGCATTATATATTTTGAAATAGCAGCATTTTATTTTTCAAATATTTTTTATCACATCATACAAGTTTCAGATTCCATAGACTAGTCAGTTGTTTCCTAGGAAGGGCTGTTGAAGGTGAATTTTAATTTAAATCTTTAGGTAAAATGCAACCTTTTCAAAAATCAACGTGGACCCAAAGTTGAATCACATGAAAGGAACAGGTTTGTCTGGCATAGCAAAATTTTATTTCATATTGGCAGAGCTTATATTATCTCTACATTTCTTTTTTCTGATACAACCTGTTCAGTGTCTTGGAGGCAAATACTGTGTGATCTCATTTGTTTGCAAACTTTCCTTTTTAGCATATGAATAATATATTGGCTTCATTTCAGGCAAAGATCACACATGCCATTTTATTTTGAGTTGAAATAAACCCCAAGCTACTAAATACTATGGAACTAGCTCATCTTTTGCAATATTTCCAGGAGGCTGATTTTTTTCCTCAAGTTTTATATCGTAGTGATATGAGTATTTCAAAGAAGGCCAGAAATGATTTCCAATCTTTGTGTCTTCAGTATCAAAGAAAAACAAAACTTAGACTCAATGAATATTTAAATATTTCTGGGGAAAAAATAGACTAGGTTTTAAAGTAAATATTATATGTCAGAAAGTAATAAATGGGAAATAAGAGTTAGTTTTTCATTTACACGAGAGAGGCAATGCAGATTTATGTTCTTTCCTTTCTCTATCTTAGCTTTAGAATATTTTGAAAATGACGAGATCACCCTTACTTTTAGTAAGGGTGTTTATATTTAAGAAAGTGTCACATTCAGAAAAAGGGCAAATCTACTTGAAGCTGGTGTCAAAGGCAGCGCGAAGACATATCTGGTCGGGGAAAAGGCTTGGGCCTTGACGAACTAGGCAACCTTGGGAATGCGAGTCAGTTCAGAAGCAGAAGGACATCAATGAGTAGCTGATGTAAAATTGTTGGAATTCTCAAGCATAATCCACCAGAAAGTGCAGAGCCCTTTGCCTTAGTAGAAAACAAATATATTTCCTTTTACATTTAACATAAAATTTAGAACATGAATTTGTAAAAAATCCATTTGAGTATTTTTTCAGTGAAGAAAAAAATTACCTTCTTTAATGAATAACATAATTAAAGAGATCTTTAAAAGTAATATTGCTCCAGAAACTAATTAGGGTTAAGTGTAAGAATATAAATAAAGAAAGAAGAGATATTTATTAATAAATAGATGAGAGGTTTTTCTGTTTTAAACTTTAAAATTTTTCAATCATATCATTTATTAGATGAACCATTAGCTAGTTAAGGAATTAATTATGAACATCATTGACTGCACCATAATAAATATATTTATCATTAGTATAGCATCAGCATTTACAAGCACACACTTCAATATTTTTTTAAACATATGAAAATATGTTACAATAAATAATTTTTGAAATATTGTTGATATCTTTCTACATATTCACGTGTGTAGCATTTATTGGCACTGAATCCCAGACAAATAACTTCAAAATTATTTTGTGTTTAGTCAACTCAATGGTTATTGAGTGCTAACATGCATTAGATCTTATGGAGATTGAAAATAATTGATTAACAAAATGCAGTCTCTTCCCTATAATCAGATAGAAAATTTTTTAAGAAAAATATCATTAAAAACATCAAATCACATTCACTGAACAAAATGTACAATAGCATCCTTAAATTCATCTTTCTTTCCTTTGTTCTATATCATTTACTAGAAAAATGAAATTAGAAAGTCCCTGTGCAATTTGTTGATATTTCAATCATCAACCTACTCTTATCATATACAAAAGTCCGAGCTGATATTTTATCACCCTCTATATTTTCTAGTGAGGGAACTGTAGGGACCGAATCTCTATAGCTACATGTTGCGTATTCACATGTCACAATGGACAGTTACAGTTTGGGGATGAGTGTGCGTGCACAGGCACTCTGGAGAAATCTGGTGGTGGAAGCAGTATTGTAGAGGATTTTACCCAAAAATTTTTGTAAGTGTTCTAAACCAGATATCATTGATTTTTTTAATACACAGTCTATTTGAAGAAAACCCACCAGCTCAAAAAAAAGAACAAATGTTATTTCTGTTGTAATTTATTCAAAGGGGATGTTATATGAGCAAGACTACCACAAGCAATTCAATAAAAACTCTTTTGGTAGATTCCATAACTGACAGTGAATAGAGTTTAATTTCATTTCATTGTAGTTTAAAAACCTCCCCAAGGTATATTTCTGATTTCTTGCCATAAGAGCCAATTGTGTTAGAATAACAATATGGTGTCTTTTTAAAATCACCTAAGAATGTGTGTGTGTTTGTTTCCCATGTGATGGGAGAAAGATGAGTTGAGTGGGACATAAATCTTTAGAATTAAAGGCTGGAAGCAAAGTGTGTGTTCTGGGCAAAACTTTAAATGACAGGCTTTTGATTAGTGTTTTTAGCCTGAGGGAATTTCTTTATTAATTAACAATCAATTAGGCTTCCAGACATTGCTTAGCTGGCATGGTCCCATTTCAAAATGTAATGAACAAAAAAGAATGTTTGGCAGATTCCAAAATCTGTGACTATACTGATTCAAGCACAGTGGGCACCTTGAAGCACCATGTTTTTCTTAGTACGTTAGACCTACAGCATATGGGAAAAACAGTATGCTGGGATGCTTGCAGCCATTCCAAACATACATGACTCATTGGTTATTTACGATTTGAAACTCTTCTCCTTTCAACACTTTATTCGATGTGGACTGTAAAACTACACACAGAACTCCAGTTAAAATCCACAGAAGAAACACCAGGCACCTACAGTGCACAAGGCAGCTGAGCGCTCAGTTTTAACTCTAGATTTCCTGGAAACCAAAGCAAAATGGAACCCACTTTGGGATATGTAGTTCTTAAGACTTCTTGGGCTGAAATTTTGACTCATCCATTTAATTAGCTTTACTTCCTATTTCTCTCTCTAACACTCAAGCATTAAAGAAAAAAATAATATTATCTACTACATGGAGCCGTACAATTTGAGAATTGCGGGTGTTTTCATGTGGAAGACAGATTCATATGTAAGAATGTGCCTTCTCACACAGTAAGGCACACAGTAAGAATGCTATTCACAGTGAATACTCAGTACAAGCTTAATGAATATTAGCAATGAGTAATAATAATATTAGTATTGACTGATAAATGAAGACATGTTAATTTTTATGGAGAATGTCTCCCTTCCCTCCCTTCCACTACCAACTTAATTCAAAAAAGCATCTATGGCCGGGATAAACTGGTTAATGTAATATACTCCAAATTTAAGTGTAACATTCAAAGAGGTATGTGAATATATTCTACAAAAGTATGTTTGTTATCAACCATGCACAGAAACTACAACCTTAACATTAAAGGAGAATGCAAAACTGTTCCGTGACAAAGTGCTTAAGCAGTGGGGCATGGACATCTAATTTCCTGATTATATAATACAAGAGTAAAACTTTGAGGCCTTGAGGTGTTGAACACATTATGTTGCACTTCCCAGTCCCTAGGAATCTGAAGTAGCTGCATTTGACTGGAGTCACCTCCGAGCTGAATTCTGTTCAGTAAAGAGGCACGATTCTGTTTGTTGACTAATGTGAGATCTATATCCTTAAGTTATCAGACATCAGAGTCAGAGTTGGCATTCTGTTGTGAAGATGTGTAAACAAAAACTGTTCCCTTGTTATGAGGTCTAATCTACTTTCTCACATCAGGGAGTCTCCAAAATGCCTGTGCGGATAGCCAATATTTTCCTGCAAAACGAGTTTTAAATCTGTTTAACTACTTGCCACATTACATGGATGAGCAGATTTTAACCTCACAAAAATCTAAGGACAGATGTTATCAATAAATCATCCTGATATTCCTACCCTCTGAAAAAAATTTCGTGAGTCCTATGGACGAGATCTGTATTTCAGTAGAACTGTTTTTGAATTCTCCTGCCAGGATGAGCTGGCTCCCAGAAGTACCAAAGGGAAGTCAAATAAACTGATCCTTCCAGATTACAAACACAGACCACCAAAATGGTTGAAAAGTCCTTTGAACACTTACCAAATGATACTTTTCACTACTGACACTGAGATTTAAATTCCTAATGATTTCTAAACTTTGTTATCCTACATAGTCAACTTGCAATCTTTCTAAGTTTTAGGGGGGAAAAGTTCTCATTGTCAAATGAGCTCCACTTTTAGCTATAATAAATCAGGACCAGTGCAGAGCTGGCCCAACCCTGAAAGTGAAGACAGGAATATGTTCTACTTACTGAGTTCTCCATTGTGCCCAAGATTCCCCTAGTCAATCAATGATGCCATTGAAATCTAGAGTCTATGAATACATTTCATTCTTTCCTACTTCTTGGACAAAAATAGCTCAAAAACATTTTTTCAAAGATCAGAATATATGATATTTGTAGTGTAGAGATATGAGATAGGAACAGATTTAAAAATCTTACCAAGATTTTTAAAATCTTCATATGAGGTAAGAAAATACAGCATATAATATATAAACAAAACAAGTTTAATTAGCAATTCATTTTTCTAAAAAGCACAATAGCATACTCATTTCTATATTGTTATATAAAATATGTCCTTTTATTGACTTCTTTGAACAGGAATTATATGTGTAAAATGAATATGTAAACCAAGAACAGCTGTAAAATAAATCAAAGTCAAAATGCTGAAAGAAGAAACTTGAGATTCTCCTTCAAATAAATTAAAATGACTTCTAAATCAACTCATGGTTATCTGACAGTCCTCCTGATTAATGCCAGGGCTCTCTGAGGCATACTAATAAGAAAAACAAGAAAAAATTAATTTCTTGACATAAGATGAGGGTCATTTTAAAGATATGCATGCCCCAGCCTTATTTAATTGCAAATATTTGCAGCCTGAGACAGAAATGACTTCCATGTGAATTTTCTACTGTTAAACACAATAGTGTTTGTATCATTGTACATCATCAACGTTCATTGTTTCCAATATGGAAAAATAAAACTAACCCCTACTTTCAATTGCAAACATCTAAATTATTTTATGTTTAATTAAATAAATAAGTTATTGGTGTGCTGTAGAGTACATTTAATAATGAAAGTGCCTGCAACGGTGTCATTGGGAAACATATAGCATCAGCCATAAAGTGTCATGGTTGATAAGAAACTTGCTGAAAGCAATTCAAAAGACTTCTTTCTGTATTAATTTTTGCAAATCCACACTCTCAACCCATAAATCTTTATGTGAAAGCATTTTAACAAATGTACTGTGGTTTATATTTAAAAGCACTATGTGGTTTACAGTTAGAAGCAATTATGATTCATTCTCTGCTGATCTGGCTCAGGGGAAGGTGCTCACTGAAAACACACCCACAGCATTTAAAAACAGTAATTGTTTAAATTCAGAGCATCACCCTCCTTCCAAACTGGGTCACCAATCTCCTTGTAATAAGATGAACTTCACTGAATACACATTAAGGGATATGATGAGCTAAAATAAGTTAATAGAAAATAAAACATTGAAAGAGTGTGGCAGAACTGCCTTTTGCCTATATGTACCAGGATATTGTCAGATACCTCAGGAAAAACTCCTTATCTCACCTCTTCCCACTTCTCTGCAATTATTTCTCTATTTTTCCCTTAGCGGGGTCAAACTGCATTCAGTTGTTCCGTTAGAAACCTCAGAGTCAGGCCCTGGCTGGTGTAGCTCAGTGGATTGAGCACAGGCTGCGAAGCAGGCATCGCAGGTTCGATTCCCAGTCAGGGCACATGCCTAGGTTGCAGGCCATGTCCCCCAGCAACCACACATTGATGTTTCTCTCTCTCTCTCTCTCTCTCTCTCCCTCCCTTCCCTCTCTAAAATTTAATAAATAAAATCTTAAAAAAAAAAAGAAACCTCACAGTCATCCTGAGTCCTTTCTCATCCATCTCCCCCATATCCAAACAAATCTGTCTCTCGAATTTTTGTCCTTTCTGCTCTCAGTGTCTTTTCTGTCATGGTTTTCCTGAGTTTACGACTTTCTTCAGCACATCGTCCACACTGAGGCCAGAGTGAGCTTTAGGAGCATGGACTCAAATACATCTCCTTAAACATTTGATTGCCTTCCCACTTCACACAAGTAAATCCAAGTTCCTTGGTGTGATGCTCAAGGGTCTTAAAATCAAGTGTATGGGATAGCCCTGCTTCCTATCTCAGTCAGACCTTTTCTGACCTTCCTGTCATATTCCAGCTACCGGCTGTTCTCTTTGCCTCCAAAACTTAGCACATCCTGAATACCTCCCCTCTTTTGCTGCCTGGTAATATATCCATTATTTAAATTACTTCAAATAATACTTCTCATCTATAGCTCTTTATAGAATTACTAATCTCTTCTTTGTGTATTTTGTAGCTTCTTTTACATGAGAGCTTTGTATTAATTATCCCACTGTATTACCACTTATAATTTGCCCTTCTGACTCTCCTATACTCAAACAAAATAAGTATCTTATTCAAATTTGTATTTCTTAAGACTAACTCAGATTTTGCCCTGTTTAGTACAAATTTATTGAGAACCTAACTGGCAATAGGAGGCCTAAATTGTAATTTTGATTTTATGTTAATTTATTGGTTAGATCCATTGCTATGAAAACTAAGACTTGTTTATTAAAGGCTAGTCCTTTAAAACTTTTGCCTAAATGCCATATTACCTTAATTAAAGACTTTTTTTCCCTTTTGAAGAATGATTAAGTTACCTAAGCAGACTTTCTGAGGTATGCATGGCATATACATATTTCGGCCAAGTTATCTAAAGCTTTAATAGGAACAATATACCAAAACTTAATAGAATGTAGCAAAAACAACATTAAGAAGCAATTTCATAGAAATAAATGTCTACATTAAAAATGAAGGATGATCTCAATGACCACCTTAACTTTATACCTTAAATAATTAGTAAAAGAACACCAAATTAAGTCCAAAATTAATAGAAGGAAGAAAATAATAATTATCAGAGTAGAAATAAATGAAATAGAGACTAGAATAACAATAGAAAAGATAAATGAAAGTAAGATCTAATTCTTTGAAATGATAAAAAATTGAAAAACTTTATTGGGCTAAGAAAAAAGACTCAAATAAATAAAATAATAAAGAGGAGGTATTTTAATTAATACCACAGAATAAAAAAGATCATAAAATATTATGGTGAACAATTATATGCCAACAAATTGAATAACCTATTAGAAATGAAAAACTTCCCAGAAACATATAACCTACCAAGATTGAAATGGGAAAAAATAGAAAAGGCAAACAGGACAGCTGAGAGTAAAGAGATTGAATCAGTAATTGAAAACCTCCCAACAAGGAATGCCCCACAATCAGATGGCTTTGCTGGTGAGTCCTACCAAACAAGAATTAACATCCATTCTCACTCATCAAATTCTGCCAAAACTCAAAGAGAAGGGAACATTCCCAAACTCATTTTATGAGGCCCAAATTACTACCCTGATATCAAAGCCAGAAAAGGATGCTACGAGAAAAGAAAATTATAGGCCAGTATCCTTAATGAACATAGATACAAAAATCCTGGTCAAAATATTAGCAAACTGAATTCAATAGGACATGAAATGGATCATACACCATGATCAAGTAGGATTTATCTTTGGGATGCAAGGATAGTTCAACATATACAAATCCATAAACGTGATATACTACATTAACAGAATGAAGGATAAAAACCATATGATGACCTCAACAGGTGCGGAAAAAGCATTTGTCAAAATTCAACATCATTTCAAGATAAAAACTCTCAACAAATTAGGTATAGAAGGAATATACCTCAGCATAATAGAGACCATGTATGACAAACCCACAGCTAACATCACGATGGTGAAAAGCTGAACAGCAGGGTTTTGATGAACTGAATACAGCCTTCTCTCCTTCAAGAGTTGAAAGAAGGTTTAGTAAAGTGGATGTTAGCATGGATAGGTAGCTAGCTATTTAATGTATCTCTTTAAAGCTTTCAGGCCTGTTAAAATCCTAAAGTTATTGTTGTTGCAAATGATTTATGAACTATTTGGAAGTTTGCATTTTCTGTTTTGGCCAATTAAAAAACAGAAACTTGGGGGTTTGAGATTTTCTATATAGTTTCTGGTCCCCCAAATGTTGGAGATATCTATCCTGCTACTTGCTGTTTTTCATCCCCATAGAGAATGATTCTAATGCAAATAAATATACACACAAGAATTAATATAATTTAGTAGTTACTGCTCTAGTCTCATTACTATGATCAATTATAATCCATTTCTTACAGCCACTATCCCTCATTTGCTTTAATAGCTGCACATATTTGGACATAATCATATATTCTTAAGACTGTACCCTGAATTTTAATTGGCACATATGCCCAAATTTATCTACTTTCTGATTTTTCCTTAGGGAAGGCCATTTTTACAGGTGCCTGAATATGTCCTTTGTTTTGAAGTTTAAAATCATGTTAATTTTTGTGTTTAACTTCAAGTTTTGGGTTGTACCTCACATTACTCCCTTCACTGCTTGGCCTCCACAGTTAATTCCATAAGAAACATCATTATCACAGGATTTCACATCTTGGACTTCGTGTTCTGGAAGTGACGTTGACTCTGGGGGATGCAGGTAATCAAGCAAAGGCAAATATCAGTAATATAGAAAGTAAGTTCTCTTATTAAAAATATGGGAGATATAGCATAGACAGTCAAAAGAGACCTGAATTCAGATCCTGGAGTGATACTTATTCATTGTGACAATTACTTAATTTCTCCAAACTCAAATTTCCTTCATTCGCTCAGGGGGAAAGTAGTAATTGCATTGGATGTTTACATGAACATTGGGAATAACATATATTAAGAAACTAAGATTAGTGACTAGCACTTGTTGCACATTATGATGATCATTATAACAAATCATAATATAATTAAAAATAAGTCTTTAGTTTAATTATGTTAAGAAGTTACTTTAATTAGATTATCAACCTGCTACTAGGTTGAAAGATAATCTTGAAATAAGAGAAGAAATTGTGTAATGTAAAGATGATAGAGATAGAAATGCTATATTTTTAATAACAGAAATCTTTCTTTCTTAAATAACTATAGTACCTTTCTCACCATTCCCTAAATTCTGCTCTTAATTATTTCCTTTTTTTGGATTAGCTAATGGTTTTGCTTGATTCTTCTTGTGAATTTTATGAGCTAAATCAAGGCCAAGGTGAAGGTTGAATAAGGATTCCTTCTAGAGAAATCAAAGTAGGGTCTCAACTATGAAACCTGTACCAACTATGAAACCTGTACGCCCTTTGCTTCAGTTTTAGAGGCATGCTTCTGTGTACAATACTTGCTGACAAAGTAGAAATATATTTTTAGTTTATCAGTTAATATCCAAATGTGCTTGTAATCAGATTTCCTAAGTGTCTCTTCTCTGGTTTGTACAAACTAGTTGTTGTCAGTCATTATCTTATCATTAGTAATCATGTCGTGTGAACACTTAATGATAATCTGACCACATTCTGGGTCTCTGAGGTGTCACATATACCAAGGGAATGTGGAATCACCTTGGTTAACACATGGCCAGTGAGCAGGTTACGTGGGAGACAATGGTAAGAATTGAGTTTTCTCAGCCAGCCCAATGCCCCATGAAATGGAGGGTGCCATTTTACTTCGTGTTAGCATGATTCACGGTTGGCAAGTCAAGATCATCTTCAGGTTCACTTCAGTGAAGTGCTGGAGCTGACTTGTATTGGTGTTCCAGAACTGACTTAAAGTTTTAGGAAATTTGCAATCTGGTTTTTAAATACTTGGTAGCTTAAAACTGGCCACAGTGTGAATATTTATACCATACAAATTGCAGAACACCCCTATCCCCCAATCCCCCAGACATCTCATTGTTTAACAATTATTAGCATATTTGGTTCATTTGTACAACTTCAGTGCTCAGTCAAGGTGAATGTTACTTAACCCTGAATTGGTTCACTATGAGGTCGGGACGCAGACATGAGGAGCTGATCAAGGAAAGTCTGTCTTCTGTTGGTTTTTGCTATTACCAGAGGCAACAAGGAACCTGGTGAATATACTTTTTCTTATTATTAGCTTTCAAGTGAATGAAATTTCAAAATATACTGTAAAAACTTCACTGCTCTGGATACAACTCCTTTTCCCGCCAAGTCCAGAAATAAGCGTTTGGAGAAATAATGTTTTTCAAAAATGAGTAGGTTCCCAAAACTTGGGGTTCTAGGTTCAAGGTACTGATATTTTCAACTTAAAAGCACATTTTAGAAGATAAATTAAGTTTTAGAAAAATTTTAATGTAAATGACCAAAAAAGATTTTAGTATTATTGCCAAATGACTTGCATATGAAATTTTATTCATTAATGCAGCTTCATGAATTTTCTAGATGAAAGAACATTATAGTTTATTGCCACATAAGAAATGATGGTATTAGAGTCTTAAAATAAATCAATATTTATATGATTTAAATAATTTTCCTGTAAAACAAAGACACCATTTTCAATATATAATAAAGCTTACATGGGGCATTGGCAAAATTTTAATACTTGCTCTATGGATAATTGTTTTACAATTAATTCTTTATATTGTAAGTGTATGAGCCTTGGACTCATGTCCCTGGTTATCCCAGTCACTTGATGAATTCACATTCCCCTTGGGAATCATTTATGATACCCTGTTCTTCCTTGAGATGGTTTAAAGTTTGATACAGAATACAATGCTGATGTCTAAAGGTGCACTAAATATCTCCATCTACTAGGATGTTACCTATTAAAAGACCTTTCAATACAATAAATAAATTTCATTCCTCTGCCTTTTTTTCAAAATATAGGGTTAATTTACCACTTAACAAAATTTGCTTGTTTTAACAAGTGAAATGTTAGAGATGAATACAGAAAAAGTTAATAATTGCTGCCTATCCCCTCTAATTCTTATCTTTCTGTGGTAATGACTTTTGACAATGCATGCATCATTTCATGTCATTCTCCGACCTCATAAATATACAGGATCTGGCACAAATAGCACCCCTTTTTATTACAAAATCATACGCATGTAATTCTGTATCATAACAACATCACACCAAGCATGCCATATGACATTTTAGGTGAAATACTCAAATTAAAACTGTAATTATTACACCCATATTATTACCCTACCAACCACATTCAAGCAGGCCTTAATTTCTGCTGGACCCTGTATATATATTATGCAAATACATATATTCACTATTATTTTATTTAAGGTTTTATAAAGGTGAAAGAAGAGCATAAATTTTATTCTTCAACTTTAGTTTTTTACTTAAAAATATATTATAGGTATCATCTGGTCTAGTGATACGGAATCTACTCATCCTTCTTCATGGCTACATAATGTTCCAAAACATAAATGTATTAATTTTCCAACCATTCAATTCCCCACAGACTTTCAGATGTTTTGATGGTTTTTCTTCTTTGTGAGCAATGCTGTTGTGTGTGTGTGTGTGTGTGTGTGTGTATGTGTGTGTTTACTGCAGTTAAAAAATTGCCAGGAGAGTTATTGCTATTTGAATTTAAATTTTAATTGATATTGCCAAGTTGCTTTTCAAATATATTGTTTAGTTAAAATCAACTGTGTATAACAAAACAATAACAAACTCATTGTTTTCTTCTACATTATTAAAATATTTTTAAATTACCAAAACTAAAAAATTTGTATCAGTTGATATAAACTTATATAAAAAGCTATATATATTACTATAAAAGCTTTATAATATATTGTTTTTATAAAATTAAATAAAATCTCTTTCTTCTGGGAGAATTTTGTGAAAAGGCATTTTGGCACTGATTTCTATAATGTTAGCTGTAATGTTAGACTATCCCTCTGACATTTCTATAATGTCAGAGGGATAGTCTGTCACAGGCACGGATAAATGATATTACATTAGTTAAAGTTATGCCCTTATTGCATTTACCTCCTCATCATCTTTATTTTATATTATATAGCCATAAATTCTAATTTGACAGATAGTTTGAGTTTTCTCACAACTTAGAGGTGTTTCTTGTCATTTTTTTTCTTTATCTCAGGCATTTTCACTTCTGTGTTCAACGCAGCACCTGGAGAGGAATATCTAATGGCTATTTATACTGTACAATAAGGTTGACTTGGGCGCATTGTCTCTGGAGGTATTCATTTTGAACTTCTGTGGAAATCAATCTTTGAAATAATATTGATATTAAAAGTAAACTAATTTTATTCAAACTTTCCAGCAGGGATCAAAGAAGAGTTTTACATAAATGTTATTATTTTTGAAAGGGGTTACACCTTTTGGGATTTTTCTTTTTTGCTGTAGTCATTGTTTTCTATGTTACAGTGATTGCTTTTTAAATTCCTCCCTCCCTTTCACTTTCATCCATTCTCTCCCTCCCTCCCTCCCTCCCTCCCTCCCTCCCTCCCTCATTGACTCTAGCAGATTGGATATTCTCATTGATTCAGAAAAAAAATCCCAAAACCTGTGAACTGAAACCTCTTGCACTGAAGTAGTAATAACAGTAATAGGGGAATAATATGAGAATCGAAGGTAGGAATCCAAGTTCCAATATAATTGGATGTTGGCTGGTTACTGGGTTTCACTTGGGAGTATTGCCATAGATAGGGAGGCCATAGGGAATAGGTTCTGTTTCTGTTGAATTATTGTAACCAACTGCTGACCAATTATGCGGCTTTAACCTCTCTGTACCCTTTACAGTTACATTTTCATAACTATAGCCCATGCTGCTACTTAGAACGTGGTATTAGTCTTAAAACTGTTTTTTACATACAGAATTCTGAGCCCTACCTATTAGGGGAGATGGCCTAGGTGGAGGCTTCCATAGGAAGGAGACTTTATTAGCCTAGTCCTCTCCCTTGATGCTCTTCTTCCACCCACATTCCCCTTGTTTTTCAGAAAGTTAATTGCTACCTTTTGTACACTTACCATATAAAAATGCAACCTCGCAGATATTCTGGGGAGGAAAAAAATCAGATGGCAGTACAGTGCCTAGCATATAGTACAACTTTGATAAATGTTTGATTAATTGGTAAATGCATTAATCATGGCAAAATGGATTTTCCTTTAAAGATTAGTTATTTTTGGAGAAATTCCTGGACCATATCACTGCTAAGGAAGTGGTTGTGGCATAGAAATGAAATGAAAGGAACTAGGGGATGAGAAGCATTAAAGAACTAATCACATAATAAACTTTTGCCATATTTGTTATTTCTCAGCTGACATAGAACACTAGGAACATGCAATTTTTATTTCCAGATCTCCTAGGCTTCTATAGGCAAATATTCTGCCTATTTTAACAGTTTGAGCAATTCTTTCTTTTCCTTCCTTCCTTCCTTCCTTCCATTCATTTTTGCAGTGGGGCTTGAGGAGGCAGTAGGTGCTCTCCAGGAGGCGGATCTCTGCCTCTCTGTGTTTCAGACCCTCAGAGAGCTCTCCCTGCTGATGCCTGTCCTTTGGTCCCTCCCTATCTCTCTTATTTCTTCTTTGTCTCCTTCCTTCCGTCAACAACTATTTATCAAATGTCCACCATGCTTCAGGCTCTGTTCAAGGCATTGAAATAGATCCACAAATACAATGGACTAAACTCTTGCTACCATGTTGCCTTAGCTGGAACAGTAAAAATACAACTAATTCAAACAAATACTTAATGGTGTCACAACTTATGTTTAAATCTTTTAACCCCCTTGAATTTATTTTTGTGTATGGTGTAAGTTGGTGCTTGAGTTTCATATATATATATATTTTTTTGCATGTAGCTGTCCAGCTCTCCCAACACCATTTGTTGAAGAGGCTATTTTTACTCCATTTTATGTTGCTGTCCTCTTTGTCAAATATTAATTGACCATAGAGACTTGGATTTATTTCTGGGATCTTTGTTGGGTTCCATTGGTCCATGTGCCTTTTTTATGCCAGTACCAGGCCGTTTTGATTACAGTGGCCTTGTAAGACAGTTTGATATCAGGTATTGTGATCCCTCTACTTTGTTCTTCTTTCTCAAAACTGCAGCAGCTATTCAGGGTCCTTTATAGTGATTCTTACTATAAAAGATTAGGGCTATGAGCTACAGAGCAATGGAGTTGTTATTGAATGTTAAATTAGATTGAGTGGCCATGGAAGACGTACCTGGGGAGGTATATTTTGAAACAGAATTTAAATGAGAAGAAAGAGAAGAGCCACTTGTATGAAGACCTGGGCAGAGTGAAGAGCACTTCTGAAGAAGGACTGAGCTGGAGGAGGAGGACCCTGTGGATGGAATGTGGAGGGTAAAGGAGAGAATGATGGGAGATGGGCAGTGGGCAGATCCAGGTCTTCCAGATCTCGGAGGCCACTGTAAGTTCAGTGGGGGAAAGTTTGATGGGAAGCAGACGGATTGTTGTGAGCAGCAAAACGCTGAGCCCTGATTTGCACTTTGACTGCTGTGTAGAGGTATGATTGTTGGGGAGCAGTAGTGGAGGTAGAGAGATCAGTTAGGGGAGACGGTCAATGAGCAAGCTTTGGAATTGGGATGATCGGGCCCACCTCTACACTTTTTGAGCCCACCTCTAACATTTGGGATTAAATGGAGGGTTCTGGATATTCAGCTCACTCTGGAGCTTCTCCCACTCTGTGAGGAACTGCATGCATGCAAGTGGACTCTCCATTTGGGCAGAAACTCCATGGTCCCTTGTATTTGGAAAGGGGTATGGAAATGGGGTTGTTGGCTCTTGGGGGTTTGTGGTGCTTGGCCCCAAACATCCCACGCTCTCAGGGGAGGGTGAAGCTAGAGATGGGCTACAGTGGACCAGTAGACGTGGAACCCCAGGGACAGGCACCCAGCTGGGCTATAAAGGAAGTGTTGATCAAATATGGAGAAAAGTGGAGAGGTATTTTGTATGTTTTGTAAGTGAATTTAACAGAGTGGTAGGGAGTGAGAAAAACAGATACCATGTGTCTTCTTAGAGCATATGATGTAGCAGGGAAAGTAGACATAAGGGCAGGGGGAAACTGATAAACATGAGTAGCCCACTACAACAGCAAAGAAAACCCCTTCTGCCTCCAGTTCTGGATATCTTTTGCATGGAGTTTCTTTGTTATTATAATACTGAAACAGACAGAACTGAACCTATGTAGTAAAAGCATGCCACCATCCAACATTCAGAGAAACAATCAAGGAATACTGTTCAAGTGAAATGGGATGGAATCAGCTGTCAAAACGAGGATGGATCTGATCAAATATGCCCTGACTCCGACTAGACCTCCAAGCAGAGGGCAAAAGGGTGAAGATAAAAAGCAAGAGAGGGCAAGGAAGAGTTTGCACAGACCTAGCCAATGACTGGAGCTCAGAGGGAGGGTCATAGTTCCTTCAAATGCTAGGGGAGCAAGTCAAAACCCTCTTACTTAATTTTAAAAAATATATTTATTAACAGCAATATTTAGTGCCAAGTTTGCTTCTGGACACAGAGAAGTGTAAGTGGAATGAACATCATCCTTTCATTCATGAACGCTCAGTTTAATAATAGGTCATGGGAAATGGGGGTGTGGGGCGGAGGTGAACTTGGATAGAAGTAGAAAGGAGTCAGATGATTAACAGCCACGGAGGAAAGAGGTGTGAACTTGTCTGTGGAGTGGGCTTTGAGTGGGGGCAAAGGGCGATTTCTTTCAAGTTAATGAATGAAATATTGATTTTGTGGTTGGTTCTCTGCTGTTAAATGATCAGCCTAAAGCTTCTTGAATCCCTCCCCAGACTGAAAAGTTCAGAGCCTGCTTTGGAGCGTTAGGCTCAAGGATCCTAATTTTGAACATAAAGAAATGCTGGGGTGGATAGAAAACTATGTTTCAAAAATTAATCTTGAAGATGACAGAAACTAAGTGAGCAAGTGAAGGAAACAACCAGGGCGTTTATTACTGCTCTCGCTCCCAAAAGGGAGAAAAGTGCTACTGAGTTTCTGGGGGGAGGTCAATTTTCAGGCGTAATACCATCAAAATAACATTAATGTGGCATCCCAATTCACCAACTTGATTGCATTCTTCAGGGTGCTTACTTGCCCTTATTAACTGGTAACAAGATAGTTATGTTTATTAGAAAAGCAACCCTTATATTAAAGATCTGCAAATGAAATAATGTGTTGAAATATGGAGACATTTTGAAACAGCTTGGGTATGGTAGAGGTTAATGATTTCAGTTACATCCTAATAATTACTGTCATCGGGTTTCTATCTTTATAGCTTTTTAATTGCTTGGAGATCATAAAACAAAATTTAGGACAAGCTTGAGAAACATTCTTTATGGTATAGCATAATTTTATATTGATATTATCACTATAAAATGATGCACCAAAAAAACATCTTCATGGATTTTTATTTTCTACACATCCAAATAGTATGTTTACTACAATATACTATGTGCTGCATAGCATGTCACAATATTTTGTTAAATAAATGTTCTGCTTTTACATAAAGTGGGCATTTGAAAGTTTTAACTTTTGTTGGGCCAACCTGGAAGATGTACATGGAGGAGTTGGCGGTCTGGCATGATCCAAGAACAAGGGAAGGTTACACTCCACTAACCGAATCAAAGCCATCCTTCAGAACTCTTAGAGACAGCGGTTCTTTTCAGGCCAAATAATTCTTTTGGGCCAAATTCATTTTCCCCACTCGAATATACTGAGACTCGTGAATTCCCCCCCCTCCAATCTGTCATTATTGTGTGTTGTGTTGGTATCATGCAAAAGGCAGTAGAGGGTGTAAATTTAAGCATGTGTGTTTTAAAGATTTAACTGACAGCTATGAGTATGATAATTTTGAAATATCTATATCCAAAACAGTCCATGCTCTCTCCTGACCACTACACTTATTTTGGAGTGGTGACACTGTAATGGATAAGAGCAGGGACTTTATTTTTTATTATTTTTTCTAAGGCAAGAGAAAAGGAAGTTAGAAATGCGTGAGGAAAAATTAATATACATTATGCATATACTTTGTGCCAGCCTCTGTATTTGGCTCTGTCTAAAATTCTGCTTGCCCATTGTACCAAATGGTACAAGACTCATTTCAAATGAGCCCTGCCAATTACAATTGTGTTAACTTTTTAAAACTTTTTTTATTGTTGTTCAAGTACAGTTGTCTCCAATTGTGTTAACGTTGAAAGGAAGAAACATATCTCCTCCTTTCAGTTTGCCCACATAGCCATTTTTTTCTACAGCAAACGAAATAGTCTTCCTTAAAAACAGTCTGAATATAGCCCACCTATATAAAAAGGTTCAATAATGTCCAAACGTCCTTGATAAAACATAGCTTTGAAACAAGATGATTTTAGCCAGGCCATATACCAGCTGTGTGAGCATATGTGAGTTCTTAACTCTGTGCTTCAGTTCCCTTTGTGTTAGGGTGAGAAGGATTCATATGTGTGGATGTGTGAAATGCCAAGAACAGTGCCACATAGTGATTGTGCTTATCATTCATATTATTTCTCCTGCCTATTGTACATCTTCATCGGGTGTCTGAGGGGTTACTGAGACCCCTAAAATCAGTGGGCATCACCATCTCTCTCCCTTCCTCTCTATACCAAGTGATGATTATTACCAGTCAGTATCCTTAATTTCCTGCAAACATCCACTGCACCCAGTTGGCTCCCCATCCAGCATTTGTGCCTCCTCTGCTTACCAGATATGCCCTCCTCCTCCCAGTCCAGCTGCCAGTGCCCCAGCTGGACTCACACTGTGTCCACGCAGGACCACCATAATAAACCTTCTAGTTGACTCCGCTTCCAAACTGAGAGTCTTTCTTGTCCATCCTTCACAGTGTCACCAGAGGGGTCTTTCTGAAATACTTATCAGAAAAATACAGTCCTGTCAATACACCCCCTTAGCAATTCTGCAATGGGTCTCCATTTTTTATAGAATGCCATAAGGGTATTTCATGACATAAAGCTCAAGGCACTCATGGTGATTTAGCCAGCACCCTCTTGTCTTTTGTCCCCCAGCTCCTGCCAGACCCTGTCACCTCCCCATTTTCATCCCTCCCTTCCACCCTTGCCTTAAGTATTATCGAGAGTACTCATATTGTTAGATACACTGCATTATATCAGGTTTGTGTGCCTTTGTCTGTGTTGACCCTTGCCAGAATGTACTTCCTAGGCACTCTGCCATCTACCTATCTCCTCTTTCCCCCCGAACACAATTAAAGTGGAGTCTTACCTTTGAAGGCTTCCCTGATGTCAGCCCACCCACAACCCCCAAAAGGGTTAGGTATTCCTCTCTATGCTTCTTAGCAATCAGTCCCTCAATCTGGCATGTGTCATTTGTTTTGTGATTACTTTTTTATACGTTGATTTCTGTCTCCATGTAAAGAAGAAATCCTTGATGGCAAGGTTATACATTATTGTTTTTGTTTCCTGGTACCTAGTGCAGAACCTAGAACACAGTAGGCATTTAATTAACATCTGTTGAATTTGTGAATAAAATGAAATAAAGTAAATCAGAGAAATTGTTTGGTGAGAATTGAGATAGTTAAAATAAATGATCATTGCCTATTATTTCCTACTGAGTGCACACAATCAAACCAACTCAATTCCCCAGATTAACTGAGGCAAGTAGAATTAATAATATTTAAAAGGGACATGTAATTCTATATATGAGTATGCATTTAAGTTTTAATGATCTTTTTCTTCTTTCCGATAGCCTAAGTATTCACTTATGAAACCGTACTTTTACAACATCCAAAGAAACTTGTTATGGTTAGAAGTTAGGGCCAGACGGAAAACAGACATGTTTGGAATCTTAACTGGGTCTTACGAGTTATTTGATCTGGGCTGGATGCTTTGAGTTTTTCAGAAACTTCCGAGCATTTAAGATAACAGTAAAACTTTATTTCTCATGGCTGGTGTGAACTGAATTTCCTCTAGATTCTTCTTTGTTTTTTTTTTCTTTCTAACTTTGAGAGGCTCTGTGTTCCTCGAACTGCAGCCTCTCCTGTCATCACTTTGCCCTATGGCTCTGTGGCCTTCTGTTCCTCTGGTTTCCTGCCTCCCTTTTATGAAGGTACCTATGATGTCATTGTGCTCACCTGTTGATAATCCAGGATGAGCTCCCCATCTCATAATGCTTAATTCAATCACATTTGGCAAGTCTTTTTTTTTTTTTCTTTCTTTCCATGGATGACTTGCATGGGCCTGGGGTTAGGAAGGAGGTGGGCATCTTGAATGGCCATTATTCAGTTTGCCACAATACGATCATATGTTTGTGCACAATTTGTAGAAGTAAAATATTCACATAAGACAGCTGAGATTGCCATCTCTTCCAATTCCTGCTTCCATACTTCCCTTCAGGTCTGGTGGTGTCAGAGTAGCTTTGACCATTTTGGGTTCTGACCAAGGGGAATTTAGGCTTAGGATATATTTGGTTTGGTTTTAACTGGATGTATTTATATTGATCATAGTTACAACTATGAATTTTTAAGGTGTAGCTAACTGCCCAGTGTGGGAGTGGCTTGTAGGAGTAATGATTACTGGCTTTTGTGACAACTCACTCAGCATCAAACCTTGAATGTGCTGTGTCAAAGGTCATACTGCAGTAAGGATGTGCCCTGCAGTACACTCCAAGTGTATAGGGAGTGAGAAGAATCAGTGGTAAATCTTTCAGCTGATTTCTCAAAAGAAACTTGGCAGGCTAGGAGGGATTGGCAAGAAATATTCAAAGTCATGAAAAGCAGGCATCTACAGCCAAGATTGCTCTACCCAGCAAAGCTATCATTTAGAATCTAAGAACAGATAAAGAACTTCCCAGTCAAGAAAAAACTAAAGGAGTTTATCATCATCAAACCATTATTATATGGAATGTTAAAGGATTTACTTAAGGAAAAGAAGATCAGAACTACAAACAATAAAATGGAAAATTTAATACATATCTATCAACAAAAATGAATGATTTTTAAATGAATATAAAAAACAAACTAAGCAAACAAGAAGAACAGAGATAGAATCATGGATAGGGAGAGTGTTTTAATGGTTGCCAGATGGGAGGAGGCTGTGGGGGAATGGATGAAGAGGTGAGGGGACTAAGAAGTACAAATAGGTAGTTACAGAATAGCAATGGGGGTGTAAATTATAGTATAGGAAATGGAGTAGCTGAAGAGCTTATATGCAAGACCCATGGACATAAACAATGGTGTGGGGATTATCTGAAGGAGTTGGGGTGTATGCTGTTGAGGGGTGCAAAGGGGGGAAATTGGGACAACTATAATAGCATAATCAATAAAATATAATTTAAAAAATACATGAAGCATGAAGCCAGGATGTGGAAAAGTATTGAAGCCATCGACAGGTTAAAATTATAGTGAAGAATTTGGTTTTCATTGACATATGATTAAAATTATCATTAATAAAAAATAAATTTCAGTCCTGACCAGGTTTCTCAGCTGGTAGAGCACCATCCCAGTATGCTAAGGTTGTGGGTTCAATCCCCACTCAGGGTACATATAAGAATCAACCAATATGTACATAAGTGGAACAACAAATTGACATTTCTCCCTCTCTCTTTCTCTGTCAGTCTCTCTCTCCCTCTTTTTCTCCCCCTTCCTCTCTCTTTTAAAATCAGTAAATAAAGAGAAAAAAGAACTCACTTGGTTAGGTCAGGCCCACCTAGAATAATCTTCTTTGTTTAGAGTCAGCTACTTAGGGACTTTCATTATATCTGCAGAAATCCTTTCACAGGAACACCTTGATTAGTGGTTGATTGAATAACAAGAATAAGGTGTATAAATGCAACAAATGACTGCTACCCTCCCTCCCTTTTTTATAGCTATGCCTAGCCATCAATAATCCATGCAACCGTCTTTGTGTTATTGACTAAAATTGTGCCTTCCTTGATAATGAGAGTTGGTAGACTGCCATCCTTTCATGATTCATGTGTATTACCTTATTAGCTTCACGTGTATCCCAGCTAGTAAATTCTTACAAACTGAAGCAGGAGAACACCAGTAGTTAACCACAGGGGCTCTGAAGTCACATGATCTAGGTTTAAACCTAATCATATATTCTGTGTGATTTTAGGCAGTTACTGAACCATGGTAACTTTTCAGAAAGTTTATGTTAACAAATTAAGAAAAAGGTGAAATGAAATAATACATGCAAAATGCTTAACCCAGTATGGATAAAAAAAGTTAGTAGTTAAAAGCATTTTAAATATCAACTATTTTGTACCAGATCATATATTAAATTCATTTATTTTCCCCACTTCATTTAACATTATAACTATTGTTGGGAAGTTATAATAACAGAGTAGGGTGAATGGGAACAAATATTGTGAGCTTTATCCTTTTAAAGATGTAGCAACATGCCCCATTTTTTTAAATATATATGAGGGGTGATCCCCAAAAATGGAATCCATTTATAAAAAATTGTGTATTTATTCTTACATGTTTAAACTTCAGTCACCCTCAAAGTACTCTCCATTTGTTGCAACACACCTATCAAGATTTTTTTCCACAGCTCAAAACAATTTTTGAAATCATTAGTTTTGAACCTTTTGGTGCTTCTGCTGTTTTTTGTTTCACCTTTCCCATGTGGGCTAAACACTTCCCTTTGAGGACTTTTTTCATCCGGGAAAACAAATAAAAGTCTCTCAGGGCAAGATGGGGAATAAGGAGGGTGGGCATGGGAGTCATGCTGGTTTTGGCCAAAAGTCCTGAACACACAGTGCAGTGTTGGCAGGTGCACCTGTAAATTACCCATCATGACATGGGCAAACACATTGAAAAAGTCTTTTAAAAAATTCACTAAAGCTGAATGCAGCCTCTCACAATAATGCCAGCTGGTGCACTGATACAGATGGGTTCCTAGAACACTCACCTAGTGGAGGAAGCCTGTACTCCAAGGGGCCTACCTTACAGAAGGTAATTCTGTTTTTGTGGTGGGGCTCCCATGTATATACATATATATACACATATACACATATGTATCTTATTCTAGATGCCATATATATATAAATATATATGAGTATTCATATACATAAAATGTTACATCTATACAGAATACATAAAATGACATCTAGAATGACATTTTATGTCTTACTGCAGTCTGATACTATTTTGACTGTATTTTACCTAATTAAGTACCTTGTTGTATTATATGAATATTTTATGAAATAGAAACAATGTCACTAAAAAATAGGTGTTTGCCTGCAGTTATTATCAATTTATAAATACTTTTCTTCACTGATCTCTCTACAAAGAGTGTGAATGTGATAAAAAAAACTTTAGTACATTATTAAAAACTTAGATTTTAAAAAAATTATCTCTCATTTTTTATAAATGCTACCTTATGCAAGGCTTTAATTGCAATGCATTGGAAACAGAGGGCAAGGTACTGGAAGAGGAAGAAATTACATCATATACTAGATATGTCTCAGTACTGGAGTATAGGAGGCTATCTGGAATCTTTTAAAATTTGTCATCTGCCATTTAAACATCTGTATCATTACTGAGAACCTCATGATTAGCCTTTATACGAACAGATTAATGCCAAAGTCATCCAAGTATGTGTCATTGAGAAAGGAGCCAGTTTTGTGCTTGACCAGTCTAGAAAATTTCAGCTGTGAAGAGCAAGACTCTTAGGGACACTTAGAAGGCTGCGGGCAGGTCTGGAAACTGAGCTGTTTGTTTCTGAAACAAGTGGGTATCTGAAATAGTATACATTTGCATTAGCTCAACCAATCTGGACTTTTTGAGGCTATTATCTGAAATTTGGGCACAGCTGCACAGGAGACCAGGTCAGGTACTCTGTCTTCAGGTGTCTGGAGAAGTGGTTTAGAATAACAGTATGAATCAAGTGCCTACACAAAATACGTAAGGAGCTCCCAAGTAAGGGTGAATTCACAAGAGTGGCATAAGCACAAGTAAATGACACAGGAACACAACTTAGAATAGCCTGTTGTTTAAGAAGAGCTCTAGAGATTCCCGTTGGTTTATTTATTTTTTCTTGATTCAGCTACATTCAGAGAATAAAAATACACAAAAAGGGAATAAGGCTCCTGCTTGGGAATCATGGGAGTGAGCTCTTTTATTTTCACTGTCTCCTGTGCTGTATCATGAAGAGGAAAATGAAGCCTCAGAAATGCATGTGGTTAATAAACTATCAGATTCTTAAAATATGTTCAGGTCAGAGTATTCAAGGCACATTTAGGAAGTTAAGAAGCAGTTAAAAGTCTCTGTTCAGATATTATAGAGAACCAAATTTTGAAATGGTGATTATTGACTCATTATGAAATTTAAAAAATAATATATCCTAGAAACTTTTATAATAATGTCTGTCACAATATGTTAAGGGAATTTTAAAAGAATAGTTGTTGTTAACTAAAATGAAATGGTGACCATTAGAAATGAGCAAGAAAAAAAGTAACCAAGAAATACTTCTTTAAATTTAATTTAATTTTTAAAATTTTATTTTTTGATTACAGTTTATATTCAGCATTATTTTCTATTAGTTTTATATGTACAGCATAGTGGTTAGATAATCATATATTTATGAAGTATTTCTGGTAACCCAGTAATACATTTGATTGAGTTCCTTATTTATTTGTAGGAATTATGTACATATTCTGCAAAACAACAGATTTTATTAGTAAGTGCCGTTTGTTTTTAGCCTGTTTGTTGGGAAAGCACAGATCCATAAGGTGAGTCATTCCCTACATGAGGGAAGGCTTTTCCAATGTGTTGAGTGAGCAAAAATGTTCACTAAAATAGATTTTCAGTAAAAAATACATTGTCCTAGTGCTATTTTCTATAAGTTTTTTTATTGTAAAAAGGCTACTTATTTTTATGTAATTGGCTTTCTGAATATACTGACATATGATTAATAATTGCTTTATTTTGCTGGATTGTTTTGGTCAGATCATTCTTGCATTTCTGCATTTGATATGCTGCTGGATTCTTAATGTTATTTTTTCAAACTTCATTGCTTTCCTTTTGTCCTTTTCTTTTTAAATTGATTTTGGGAGGTGACATTATCTCACAAAGCCATATGAGTTTCAAGTGCACCACTCAATAAAACGTCATCTGCGCACTGCGTCGTGTGCCGGTCACCCAGAGTGCAGTCCTTTTCCATCCCTGTTTCCCCCCTTTGCTCATCTCTACTCACTCCCTCCCCTCTCTCAATTTTGCTATATTCATAAGTCACATTTGTCTATTGTTTTATTTTAACACCATCTTCTTTAGTTATTTAGTATTTGTTTTGTTAGATTCATAATTGATATTTAAATAGCATTACCTCTTCTTAGATGTTATGTATCACTTAGCTGTCAAATAACCTTTGCTTGTATACCTCTAAATACTTTTGATCTATTGATTTATGCTTATCTGCTGGTCATTTAATTATAATTAGAAAATCATCCTTCTGCCCTGGCCAGTTGGCTCAGCTGGTTGGAGTGGGTTGGATTCCCTGTCAGGGCACATACCTAGGTTGTGGGTTTCATTCCTGGCTGGGACACATATGAAAGACCATCAACTGATGTTTCTGCCTCACATCAATGTTTCTCTCTCTCTCTCTCTCTCTCTCTCTCTCTCTCTCTCATCAATGAAAATATCCTTGGTAAGGATTAAAAACTAAATAAATATTTTTTAAAAGAAAGAAAATAATTTTTATAAAGTTTTAACTTTATTGTTAAAAGTTCATGTAATACCCAAAATGATGCCAATGTTGCACTTCCTTTATCAAGTTACGGAGACTGCCCAAATGATCACATAATCCTAGCCAGGCACTTGGCACCAGCCAGATGTTTTGCAGGTATTAACAGGATTTCTCAGTCTGTAGAACTGCCAGGGAACACCACGGTGAAGTGCCAGTCTGCAGGAAACCACGTAAAACAAAACACCAAAGGAAGTAAACATGAGAAGTGGAAAAAAGTAGAGTATTGACAATATTACCTGTATTTTGCCATGTCTAATGCACACTTTTTTACCCAAATTTTTGAGGGGGAAATGAGGATGTGCAGTATACATGGATAGTGCTAATTTGTTACTGGTACAAAAAGTTTCTTGTACCTCATATCTGTTCTTGTGTTTTGTAATTATTTGTTATGTAAAATGTCTTATACTGCAATATGTTAAAAAATGCTAAAGTCCCTTTATAATACAAAGAACAAGTATCTAAATATAAATAAATAAATAAATAAATAAATAAATAACTGAATGAAAAATTAAAACAAAGGATTTTTTTCCTGAAAGTTTGGGCCAAAAGCATGGGCACTCATTATGCACAGCAAAATACCATGTTTGAGTATCTGGACATATCCACGCCTGAAGCAAAAACTGTCTCCCAGAGTGTTCATTCATGTGAGCCAATACATTTTAATTATTGCAAGCCAATTTGAGTTGGATATCTTACATAGTCCAAAGAGTTTGAATAAAGTAATCTGCATGTGTGCAGAAATACTCAAGTGAGAATTTTAGAAACTGTAGGTCGTGCTTCTAACTTGCTCTATCGGCCGGTATGTCTTTGATTAACAGATTGTTAAGAAAACAGAAATTTTTTTTTATCTTGGCTAGAAAATATATTCTACTTATTTTCTTACAGTTCTCTACTAGTACACAAGTTTTCATGACATCTTATTCTTATCAGTGAGGGACACTTCCTATGACTGGGAACCCTGTCCTGGTAAGGCACTCCTTCATCCTACAAGACTATCTAACTCTTTTGTAATGGATGAATGAAAGAAAGCATTAGGGCAATCAATATAAAACAAAATTATTGCAATTCATCTAATGTTGTCTTTTAAGAGTTTATTATTTATCACAGATAGTTTCTAAAGAAAACATTTTCAGTTGTTTCCAAAAGTATCTCTAGTTTTGGGGGCTCCTCCATAAGGCAGTAAAATGACAATTGGAGAAGAAAGAATTAGGGAGTCAGAAATAGAACAGGTCTTTCTCTACTTCCTTTCTTCTCCTTACATCATTATATTCCTTCAAAAATAGTTTAAGTTTTCAAAAATTTTTATTGGATTCAAGTCATGATTTTATAAGACAGTGTGGGGCCAACTTCATTCATTCAGGAGATGAGAGAAGATGTGGTGTGGGGCCAGCTGTTCGTTACGGCAAAGTAGTAGCTGTGGCTCTTATTGCTCTTTTCCTCACTTTATTAAAAGTTGTTTTTAACAATAAATCTTTTTCCTTCGAAAGGCAAAAAGTGCAACTGTCATTTTCACATTTAAGTGTATCAAATTCCCCTTGAATTTTCAAAATATACATACCCATTTAGCAATGAACACATCTCTGTAAAGGCTACAAAATACAGAGACACTGTCTGGGGATGCAGGAGAAGGGCACAGAAGTGCAGCCCGGCCGTGATTCCTGAGTGTAGCTGTCAGATGTTCTGACTGAAGCTGGGGAGTCAGGCCCTAGGGTAAGTGTTTGATATCTGGATATCCTCTTTGCAATTCTGTGTTTAAAAGATAGCAAGTACAGTTTAATAAAGTTAGGTGGTCCCACAAATTAATAAATAAAACACCATGAAATAAGAAAGGCCTAATTCAAATGCAGGGTCCTCTGCTCATATGATCTTCATTAAATTATTTAACATCTGCGAGGCCCACTTATCTACTCAAGAGGTATTGATTAAGTAGTTCTTCTCTGCCAAATACTCTATGGGTGCTGCAGATACTGAGGTGGATTAAACTGATAAATACTCTGCCTTTATAAGACTTACAGGCAATTTAAAAAGGTGGAAATGTAAAGTATATACGATTTAGAAATTAAGTACAAGGGGAAAATCTACATATAGAAAGGGGACAAGAGCTGATGTAGGAGGACTAGTACTTTAGGTAGTCCTTATCAGAAGTGACTTTTGAGTAAACTAACAACATATAGCTAGGAAAACAGCTTTCCAAAAAGAGGAAATAGGGTGTTCAACAGCTTTGAGGTGGCACTGATGCTGACTGACGTGTTCAAGTGGCAACAAGAAGCCTGTGTGGCTGGTGCAGACTGAACAACGTGAAGGTGGTGGAACGAAATGAGGAGATGAAGAGAGTTACCTGATGATGGAACGCTTTGAAGGTCATGAGAAACCGGCGAAGGATTTGAGCTTTCACGTAACATGATTTGACTTAAATTTTTACTGGTTGAGAACAGGCTGAAGGTAGGCAAATCCAGGAACAGGGAGAGCAATTAGGTGGTATTGCAATAACAGAAAATACAGTGGCTTGGGGCACTGGTGGTGGTGAGAAGTGGTCAAAGTTTAGATCCATTTTGGAGGTACTTCAATCAAATCCTATTGAAATTAATTAAATTTGCAAAAGGGCATGCTGTGTATATGAGAGAATAAAAATAACGTTTCAGTTTCAGTCTATTCACTTGAAATAAATGAACATATCATTTGCTTTTATGCCTTGTAGGATTGTTGCAAAAAAATGTGTTGTAACAATTAAGTAAATGCTGGTTATTGTTATTTGGGTCATTAGTACTATTCAGAGACAGTGTCAGGATTAAATTACTTTTAGGAAGTAATATTTCTTATCTGTGTGTAGGAAAACCTCTAAGAAGCTCTTTATTCTCAAAGAACAATTCTTTCATTTATATTTGTTAGAATTTTGATTGATAAGGATAATGATCTGCAGAGATCCAAGCAACTGTTCACCGTGAGGCCCCTTATCTATGGCTGTCATTTTATCAGCCACCTTCCAGTTGGCTGTGGGTCTGCAGGGAGATTCCCTGTGATTAGTGGACCAACTCAGTTCTGCTCTAGCATGCTCATGCTGGAAGGCTCCAGAAATAGGAAGAATATCTCTAATATAGAGCTTCCTTCTTCCCATACATTTTAAGTGCATTTTACAGCAAGTCTAAAGCTTAGTGCTGTGGGGTTTATTTTTGTTTTTATATAAAGAATTTCCACACACATGCCCTAGATTTATTGGAGAAAACATGTCTAAATCTTAAATACAAACTCAAGTCCATCTACAGTCAGAAATCAGCCAAAAAAATTAATGAACTGATGATTTTCTGTACACTGAAATGTAAGGATTTTGATGTAGCCTGAGTATTTTTTTGTTTGATACATAAAATTTAATGAGGGAATCTACAATCACTAGAATAAAATTAGACTTTCAAAGGCGGGGATGCTGGAGCAACAGGATGAGCTGAGTGTCACTGTTGTGCATCCAACACAGACGAGACTGCTCTTCATTTTGGGGGGAAAAAACAGCCTTCACTGGGGACACTGGTCATTTCAGGGCCAGAAATTAGAAACTTAACCAGTGTCAGGAAAAATGTTGATAGAAAACAATAAACAAAATTGAAGGTAGGAGTCAGTGAATTAATAACTAGGCAGGGAAGGAACCGAACAGGATCTTGGGTTCTTCAGAAACACTTTCCCCACCTGTCCAACTAGATACACCTTCCTCTGCTAGATATTCTTATGACTTGTACATTTCCTCGTTAGTGGAATGATTTACATTTATTTACTGACTTGATCAATGTTGCTTACTTTCTATCCACTAAAAGCTTGTAAATTCCTCCAAGGCTGGTTTTGTTCACCATTATGAACATTATGAATAAGCCCAGCATATGGTAAGGACTCCATCACTTGCTGAGGGAGATGAGGGAGATGTGAAGGAAAAGAGGTTATCAGTGGATCAAGATTGAGCAAACTAATTTCAAATGAAATGAAAGCCATTCTAAAATATAGCTGGGAATTTGCATGATCTCTAAGTTGAACATGTTTGGAAAATGAACTTTTCTTATATCCTTTTACTATTGTAAAAATCCAATTCAGGCTTCTCACTTTCCCATTTCTATTGAGCAAATTTTTTATCTTGCTATATCTTAATGTTATGTATCATTCTGTCATTGAAAAGCAACTAACTCTATGCTATCTTTGTATTTTTTAATTTCTTCTCTGAAACATCCCTTATATGTGAAAGTATTTATTCCTTTCTTCAAATCCAAGGGGACATTTTTGCTTTCTTCAAACTCCATATATTTAGCTAAATTATATATGTGTTTCCTGGAAGCTCTAATCTTATATGTTGCTGAGAATCATTCTTGGTGAGATGCTGAGTAAACTTTTCATCTGTCTTTTTGCTTGTAAGTTTTGGGACTTATGTCAGGTGTTTAAGATCTATACAGACTTTATCATACCATAATCAGTAAAAATATTATCCCAACTTCATGTAAAAGGACATTAGTAAATACCCCTTGTTGGTTATTAATGAGTGTGACATAATAATAATGATACTGACCTGTTGAATAAGTGCTGAAGAATATCTAATGAGTTGTTGCAAATTATTTTAAAACAAATATAAATGCATATTCAAATACAGAATAGATCATTTAAAATAATCAAAACTAAGATCCAGAGTGTCTCTTTATTTAATGCATGTTTTTCTTTTTGATTAGGCTTTCTTGAAGTCAACATTATAAAGTAAGTAAAATTGGTGTTAAATATTCCCTTACCATTTCTTTCTCTCACAAGCACATACTGTCCTAATATTTTTTATATTTTTTCATTTAATTTGAAAATTGAAAAGAAAATAAATTTATTTTTCTCACATTGAGATTACACTATGCAGTTTGTTGTATGACCCACATGATGTGAAAGAAAAGAAGTAAAACTCTGTATTTGAAAGACTTCACTGTTGAGTTGCAGATGCAGACGTGTATAGGAGGGGGGTTGAGGTCCTTTAGATCTGAAATTTTACCACTACTTTCATTCTAACGAAGCTAATTTTCAGGGCTCATCTTAGTGGTTAAAAATAAAATACACCAGCAACTCTTATTTGGGAAAACAAGTGTCCAGGGATCTCACACTATTCAACAGAAATATTCAGAGTGACCTAAACATGAAAATGAAAATGCTTCTGGGGTGTAAAGGAAATATCATTTCAGGTCTTCAACTGATTAGCCACAGTTAACAATTCCCTTGATAATCAATTTGCAGATAATCATATTTTTTGGCAATTTTGGGACTGAGATCTACAATTAACAGAGAAAGTATTTTAATAACAATCTGTGTTTCGTTCAGTGTGTGTGTGTGTGTGTTTTTTTAGTGCTATTTGGAATCAAGAGATTCTAAGGTTTTATTTTTTTAAACTCTTGACTAAAGATCAACTTCATGACAAAAGATTTTAAGGAGAAAATGTTTTATGCTTGCCACATAATTGGAAATGCTGCTGGTTGGCCCAGCAAGGGTAAATATGGTAGTAGAGTATGGAGCCCATTTGTACACACACACACACGGTAATATTACAAGATTTTCTTGAGTGAATGTGTGCCATTATTTGTACTTTCTAAAAGGCCATAAGCTCTTAAGAAATAATAGGTGCTTATAATCAACTTTGTGAATAATTTCAGTTCTATTTACACCTCTTCCTTTCCAAATGAACTCTCCTGGTTCTGGATTTCTAATCATTTGGGGGCAAACTCTATAATGTTAGAGGCTCAGCAGTATTATTAAAAAAAGAACCAAGCCAAGAACAAATGACACTGATAGCTATTGTATGCTCTAAACATTCTTATTTTTTGCTTCTTTCCAATTTGGTTATTATAATGCTTATTCAGAAACTCATGTATTTGAGGATAAGTGTGTCTCACCTCATATGGCTGTGAGACCTGTTCACAGACCTGTTCACAGTATATGGGAAGCTTAATGCAACCCATATACTTTGAAAAGAACTGCAACCAACATAAATACTTAGTTTCCTTTTAACTAATATAAGCATAATAATAAGAATGGCACATGTTGAGATATGTAATCCTTGAAGGTATTTCTGTTTTCCTAAATGAAAGCTGTAATTAGTTCATACCTGGAAAGGGATTTATTTCTCCTTTTTGTCTTTGAATTGAATCCCAGAAAATGGGAAGATTGATAGTTAAAACTCTCCAAACATTCTTTACATATGATATCTGAGGCTCGAAACCAGCATAGGACCATGGTTTTAGCCATGTTATTGTGTATTCAGTTGTGAGAACAGTTGGGAAATGGAAGAAGCTGGATGCAGATAAAATAGGACAAGAATAACTAAATATTTGCTTATAGACCTAGCTCATGTTGGTGAGTGGTCCAGGTGTTCAAATCATTGTGATCAAGTTTGAGTGCACATACACAGAAATTTGATCTACAGGTAAAGCACAGAAGACAGAGGGCGGAGAAATTCAACTATAGCGGTGCCCCACATTGTATGAGGAAGGTGATTGTAGGAGATTTTTCACCAGTGAGTATCCATTGCCAGTCTCAGAGAGGGGCAGTGGGCGGAGCAGTGGAAGGTGGTTAAGGAGTGAGAGATGGAATGGTAGAACCCTAACAAGCTGATTGGAATTGAAGAGAAAGCTCAAATCACAGGAGGGCCACCTGGTTTGAAAGTGAGATGCGAAAGGGAGGTTGGGTGACACAGGGTAAGCTGTGCCGTAGGGTTAAGCAGAAGTCTGCAGGTCACGGGCCCTCATCTCAGGTACAGGGGACACCAGGCTATGCCAGCCCTTACAGGTAGTGGCTACTAACAATACCCCCCATCATTGTCAGGTCTTAACATTGGCAGTCATGGGAGTTAGTCTCAACGGCACCAGTGATTGGCGCATTTATTACATCAGCATTGGAACTCCAACCATTTATTTTGGTACTGCTGAAACTGACATAAATTCTTATAACAAAAAGGTCAAGTTAGCAGAATGCATTCTGAGACTGATTTCATAGTGTCTCTAAAAATGTGTTAAAATGTTTAAATAATAACTAGTAAGTATACTTAACAAAGTAATTCTCTAAATGAGTCTTCTAAAATAACAAGTTATTATTTATTCATCTGATTTCCATTTCACATAGTTTTATTTTTCTTTGTCAGACCAGATTTTTCAATACTCTTCAATAAAATATTATTTACCAGTGGTTTCTTACACATAAAGGCATAATCTTGAACCTGGAGCATAGTAATTTCTATAAATAATCATTTATACTATCATTTTATCATAGTAAAAATACTAATATGGGCTTTGAAAACGTGTACTATAGCTTTATTCCTTTTAAGGGGATGAATTGATTCTGTACACAATTTCATTTTCCTTAAACTCATCTTAGGTCAATCCTGCCAAATCAAATAACCCAGTTCAACATTCATTCTGTAAGTCTGGAATTCGCTTGTCAAAATCAAAGCTTTCTTGAAAAATCAATGCTGCCTTTGTTGGTGAACACATGCATTGAGATGTTTTATATGTTTGAGAAGTTCTACTTTCTTCCCCATTCTTTTACATGTCTTAAGGTTTTTACTAGTTTGCCAGAGAAAATGATTTGATTTTTAGTTTTATAGAATACCAAGTAAGGAACCTAATTTATTTTTTCTGTTGGCTCCCTAGTGAAAGTTTCTGAAGTTTTGAGCAGGAACTTTTTTCTCCACCTAAGTGTAGCTTTTCTAACTTCTTGAGAAATGTTGTTGGAATTGATGAATTGACATGTAATTATATTCTGGTTTTTAATTACTTCCCAAATCTGCTCTGCAAGAGCAGAGTGTTAACCCACCGAAGCATAGTTAATTGTGAACTTGTTGGATTCAATGATGTTTGGATGTTTCACTTGAAAGCGTGAATACTCCACACACCACTCTCGTGACTGCATTCTATGTGCCTTACAAGTGTCCCTGTGACACTTGGCAGGATCTTTTGTCTGTGTGCAGAAGAGGCGCACAGCTGTTAATTGACAAGGTAAGTAATTGTCTTCTGATTACAGTAGTTAAAGACTGTTCTTTAATGGATTATACTTGTCACTTTTTAATTCTTTTTAATCTTTGTCTGCATTTCATTAGAACTGCTTTATCTATTGGATTGCCCTCCTGTTGGTTATTTTGATAGATTTAATGGGCTATCTTCAAACTGTAGCAATCCTTCAAAAATATAGTTGAGTGATATTTAGATTCTTCAGGGACTTCTTAAATTTGATTTCTTTTCCAACCCATTTTCCTCTTTTATACTTTGCATTTTTGCAAATCAAGTATTGTGCATTTTCTAGATGCCCTGAGCAAGCTTCTTCTGCTTTAATCTTCCATAACTTAATCTTAGTGACCAAATAGGAGACAGTAGGTGAAGCAGTGAGGAAAAAGTATGTTATCATTTCCTTTCTGCTTGCCTGCTGTGATTTGATTTTTTTCAAATTTACAAGCAATAGGTTTTTACTGTGTGGTTTCCTAAGAGATGGTTCAGATATTGAGAGAAATACTTGTAAGTCTTTTTAGGATCCAGTGATAGCATGAAAGTGAATTTGTAAAAATGGTTTACTATGCATTTCCTGATGCAGAAATGTAATGTTAAGCCATTATTTATTCTAGAAGAGAATATTTTTAGATCTTGCATATGCTCCTTTACATATGAAAATGGCAATTTACATACAAATGTACATCTTGAGATTTTTTCACATTGCTCTATAGCTAGGACACTTACCAACCACTTTTTTATAAGGTATACTGTAATTACTAAATTTTTCCAGTTTATGCATAGGTGGCTGTGTAGTGAGACATTGATATAAGAATAATATCAAAGGTATGAATATATACAAATTGGTAGGGGATAGACTTAGCAGATGGTGGAATTACAGGATGCAAAATTATATGGGTACTTTTTTCAAAGTTTGCTAAAGTGAAACCTGATACATGGCTTTTATTACAAGTTAATTCTGCCTGGAAGCTTGTGTATAAGTAATTTGTCAATATAGTTATAATGGAAATTTGTCTTTGTATGAAATGGAATCCATGCCAAATTATTCTTTGAAGTGTTCACAGCACTCACAAAAATGAAAGGAAGCTCAATTTTCAAAGAACTCCATGTATTTATTGATTTTTAGAATGCATCAGTGAAGTAGCAAGATAAAATTGATGTATGCTCAGAGGTTTAAATGGATTTCATTTTTGGTAATGTAACTAAGGGGTTTTAAACATGAGTATGAAAATGAATGAGACAAAAACAGTCATCATTTCCATTCTTCTTTGGCCCTTATTTAAATTGCAGTCGTGCCAAAATGCTATTATGAAAAGGGTCCAAATTTTAAGTAGTAAATGAGACTACAAAGCTTTACAATTTCAAAGTAACCTGAAATCCTTTGAGTAATTAAGTAGAAAAGAAACAAATAAATGTGAACATTAATTAAAAAGTCCTCACAACATCAATCTAAAGTGAATATTAAAATTATTTGAATATGCATGTAGTTATTTAACTAGTTCTGATAGATATTAAACATTCTTATTCATAGATTGTATCATAAAATCTTATATTTGACCTGTATTTAGTACCTGCTGATCTTTACTAAACTACACACTTGAATTGGGTTGAAATATGGAACCCATTGGTGGGGGCCTGTGCTCTCAGGTGTTACTTTCATGTTTGTGATCTACACAGCAAACAGAATTGTGTGGTTAGTTGAATGTTCCAATTTTTCCCAAAATTTTTATTGTTTCCTTTTTTATCTACTACAAGAAATATACAGTGTATGCTGGGAAGAATCCTCTCTTATTGACCAAACCCAAATTAAAATAAATTGTAGAAGAAATGGGCATGCTCATACAGAAATTCTTCAGCAATAACGTCTTTTGACAAATGTGTGCAGTAGTTTGTAGTGCATGCGCAGGGTGGCAGAGCCTCTTCTAAGTGCTTTTCATATATCAACTTATTTAGTTCCCACAACGAATCTTCAAGATAGGCGTGTTTGACATTTAGAGACAAGGAAATATCATTTTCCCTGGGATCATACATTTTCTAAGAAGTAGAGCTGGCATTCCATCTCCATCGGGATGTCTTGAGCATCTGCATTCCTACTAGTGTTCTGTGCTGACTCTCTATTATACATTTTATGATTTGGCGATTATTAATGTGAAGCATGATACATAAGATCAAACAGGGGAGAAGATCCGGAACTACAATGGGATAATCAGAAAAATGCTGAAAGGGAAATCACAAATAAATAAATCCCATCCTAGAAAACTTAGAAAATCAAGATAAAATGGAAATAGGAACAACAATAATGGGTTTCGAATCATTAAAAAGTCTAAAATATATAGTAGCCAGTAAAATTTATTATAACCTATTGCTTATTTACTGACACAGTTTTACTTACTTTTAAAAATGATTTGAAGTTAATCCCCCCAAATACCAAAGATTTATTATCCAACCTATAGGCAAAGGCCTCATGTAATGTGGATTAGATTCAGTTTATCTTTTACCTCAGCTCCTTGCATCTGCCCTGCTCTCTGGCCAGAGTGGCCTCGGTAATGACTTGCACCATTCCTACATCCTGGAGACAAGTCACAGCTCCTGCCTCTAATGTTTTTGTTGTTTGAGGGCAAAACCCAACAGTAGCCCATGCCTCTTACTTCTGGGACTCCTTGTTGCCTTGGGTCAGCTCCACAAAACCTGTACATAGTGGAGGTGCCACCTTGTGGAGGGAGACTTAGAACAAAGGGAGATGCAAAGAAGCAGCTATCTTCATTCTTCTTCCTCTAGCTAGGCTTTTCAAAGACGCAGGAGCTACACGGTGCCTCTCTGGAGATGTCTAGCAAGACAACAGTCAGCCAGTGGCAGAGCTGTGGTCAGCTCAGACATGCACTCCTTCCTTATTCTCACTGTCTCTTGTCCCTAGTCTCACACCCCTTTCTTCTCACCCCTTCTTCCTGTACTCCTGGGTGAAGTGTTATCATGTAAGCATTTGCTTCATGCTGTCTTTTCCAGGGAACCTAAAGAAAGCTAAGTCATAGCATAATAGCTAAATGCACTTCCATGACTATGAAGATACATGCAATGGCCTTCAAGGATTCTCTTTATAACTGATTTTATTGGTATTTTATATAGTAAACTATACTTCACAACTCTGTGCTAATTTCTTTTAAAAATATTTTATTGTATTTTCCATCACCATTTATCCCCCTTATATCCTTTTCTATGTCTACACACTCCCTCCCTTCCCACAATTGCCACACTGTTGTCCATGTCTGTGGGTCCTTTTTCTTTCTCATTCTATCCCTCCATCCCCTAGCCCTGCCCCCAGAGCTGTCAGCCTGCTCTTTGTCTATGGGTCTGTCTCTATTTTGCTTGTTGGTTCAGTTTGTTCATTAGATTCCACATATGAGTGAAATCATGTGGTGTTTGTCCCTCTCTGACTGGTTTGTTTCACTTAGCATAATGGTCACTAGGTCCTCCACACTGTCACAAATAGTAAAATCTTTTTTATAGTCAAGTAGTGTTCCATAATATAAATGTAGCATATTGAAGAAAAAGGTCTACAGTGTTAAAATTACTGTTCTCTTTATGTAACAAGACATAGTTTCCTTGTGTTGGTTTCCTAAAAATGTGCTGGGCTTAGATATAATTCGCTGTGTGTTGGGATACAGTTCCTCATTTCTCCAAATAGGTATATATGGAATAACACTCTTAAATATACAATGTTCTTATCTGCACTTTGGCATGTATCTGTATTATTTGCTATAAGAGCAAAAAATGTCTGAAAAATGTCCTACTCCCTTTGTAAATTAAAAATTGTTACTCCAAATCAAATATTTTTATTTTGAAATGCTTCATAAGGGGTAGGACATACTCTTCTGTGTATATTTTGTACATATACAACATATACATGTAACACACAACACACACAACCTAGCACAGTGGCTTATTGCAAGGACAGAGACACTTTCAAACAACACATCTACATTGCTGGAATATAAATATTCAAATATAATTAAAATGGAATTCAATTCATTCTCAGGCCAACGTTATTATAATTTGATATTACTTGCAAATGTGCAGGTGGCAAGTGCATATTCAAAATGCAGATATATTTTCTGTTTACATGCTAAAGACATTTCATGTACTGATTCTTATGGAAAATTGTATTGAATAATCTTTAACACTACAGTGTTTACTCAGAATGGGTTCTGTGCTATCTGAAATTTGTGGGGGAAACCTTACAGAGATCTGTATATTTGGATCATTTAGAAAAAATACTCAGAGCCTGAATTCTAAGATTTTAAAAGTAGTTATTAAATTTAGAAGAAGTAAAACAAATATATCTGGTCATTGCAACTGTGAAATGCACAAAGAAATTTAACACAAGGGATATTCTGAGATTTCACCATCTAGTGGGCAACTGGGCTTTCTCTTCTTGTTAGCATTAATTTGTAGTGAATGAGTGACTATACTGAATTTTTTCATCAAAATTTCAGTGTTTGAATAGAAAGAATACAAAAGCTCCACATGAACAAAAATTTTGTCTGTTTTGTTCACTGCTACATCTCCAGCTAGTAAAATGGTTCCTGACATATAGTAGATACTCAATAAATACATATTTGTGACATGAATAAATATGAAAATAGGTAAGCTTTGGAAAAAAGTAAAAGATGTAAAACAGTATCATAGTACAAGAGAAAAATGATAATTCTCAGGTATGTTTTCAAGATATGATTAGTGTTTCTTCATCTCCTAAATCAGGTGGAAAACACAAGGCCCATGGGCCAAAGCTGTTCCTTCACCTTGTTTTATCCAGCCCAGCACCTTGTTTCTAACTGGCAGTGCCGAGCTCCTTGCCCCTAGTTAAGGAGCAGTTACATTTATACAGTCCTAGAGTTACATTCGGCCCTTTGAAGGCAACTGTGAGGCTGATGTGGCCTCCAGGGAAAATGAGTTTGACACCCCTGTCCTAAATGAATAGCACACTGTTTAGCACACAGGAAAGCAACATTATCAATATAAATTTGATGAAATAAATTTTTACCAAAAGATTGTGTATAGGTATAATTTTAGTTTCCTGATGAGTTCTGAATATTTAGTTGCCTCATGATGGTTATTAGACTATAAAGGTGGAGAAAATAGAATATTCAGCCTACCTCTACTCTATTAAGAAGAGTATTACCTGGCTGGTCATTTAGGTCCTTTGGACTGCCCAGTCCCTCATGATACAAGTATGCAGCTTTTGCAAGCCTTTTTCATACCCTGTGTTCCCCTGAGAAAATTCGAAACCACTATTCTTGTCTCTAAGCATTCTTTAATCTGTTTTGGTAGAATGAATACAAACACATGCACCCATATACACAGGGCACTAAGGGACTAAAAACATTTAAAAAGCAATAAGTAGATTGTTATAGACTAAGTCAATTGCAAAATACTTGAGAGATCACATGAAGTTCAAAATAAAGGAGTGATCAGAATTAGGCAGCAAGTAACACACATTTCAAGGAAAGATGGGGCAGGCATTGAGCAGAGTGGGTCTTACATAACACATTACTTTGTCTAGTTTTCATTATCACTTTTCTCTTATTTTTAATTCTACTGCATCTTTGTCAGAACAATTGGATAATAGCTTTATCATTTAGACAATATAAAAGATTGGCTTTAGCCATTTGTAGCCTGTCTGGATATTCATGGGCATAGAGATACCAGTTACTTTGGGAAAGTGCCAGTTAGGGGAGAAAGGTAATGGAAGCCTTTCAAATGAGCTAACTTAGATGTAAGTCAGGGGTGAATATTTCGTCATTTTAAAGGGAGGCAGACAATTTCCTTTAAAACATGGTAAGTCCTAGCAACAGCAATGACTGGGTAGTAATGGGTGTCATCTTCACTGCACAGGCAATCGGTTTGCTATTGCAAAACACTCCTACAGATCTGCATCAATTTCTACGGTTGAGTGTGCTCAAAGTTTTGAGTGAATATTGGAGTTTAAATAAGTTTTCTCAGTAAAAATAGAGTATAGATAACCATCTTCAGTCAAACTAAAAAATACAAAATAAAACTACCACATGACAAAACAATTTGTGTATGTATCCAAGTGAAATGAGATCACTATATCAAAGAGATATCTTTACCTCCGTATTCCTTATTTACAATAGCCAAGACGCAAAGTGTTCATAGACAGATGAAGGAATAAATAAAATGTGCTATACCATATTTTTCAGACCATAAGATGCACACGGGTTTTAGAGGAGGAAAATAGGGAAAAAATTTTTGAAGCAAAAAATGTGGTAAAATATTTAACAGCATAAGTAACATAATATTCCACCAATGTAAATGTAAAGCTACATTTGGACCATAAGATGCACCCCCATTTTCCTCCCAAATTTCAGGGGGAAAGTGCATTTTATAGTCCAAAAATATGGTATATACATATGTGTGTGTGTGTGTGTGTGTATGATTCCACATATAAGTGATATCATACCAGCATAATGCCCTCAAGATCCATCCATGTTGTTGAAAATGAAATGGTTTCCATATATATGTATATAATTTTAATGTGTACAACATGATGATTTGATACACATATATATTGATAAATAATTACCACTTAAGATTTGGTAATATATGAAACACACAGAAACAGAGAGTAGCAAGGTGGCTGCAGGGACTGGAGGGGGAGGAGACGAGGAGATGTCAGTCAAAGGGCACAGATGTCCAGACGAATAAGATGAGTACAGTCTGTCCATGTGATTCAGCGTCGCGACTGTGGTTAACAATACTTGATAACTTTAAAGGTGGTAAAAGAGTAGATCTTTAATGTTCTCACTACATACACAAAGATTGTAATTATGTGAAGTGGTGGATAATGTGTTAATTAAATCTTATGTGGTAATTATTTCACAATTATATGTGTATCAAATCAGCACGTTGTACATGTTAAACATATAATATTATGTATCAGTTGTATCTAAACAAAGCCAAAGAGTATATATCTCTGACCTCATTTAAAATATATATTAGTTCCTCTTTCCAATGGGCTCTTCCAAGTTTTCTGAATAATAATGTCTACCTTTCTCATGTTTTCTAAGCATTGAAGAGTCATCTTTTTCCTATGTTAGTGTCCCAAGAGATCTCCTCCACTGCTGTCCAGGAAACCAGTCTTGGAGGATATCTTAGATATATTCAGGTATTTTTTAAGCCTGGAATTTTGGTGTATTTTTAACTGAGGTGGAGTAGTTTTCAGACTTTAACTGGTGGACATTATCCTCCTTTCCTGCAATATACATAATTCTTTTTAATAGCAAAGCATTATTTACATAGTTTGAGTCTGGATCCTTTTTTGAAATAATTGATGATTGAAATTTTATATCAGTTTCAGTATCAGTTCAATTCTTTATTTTATTTGCTCATAAAAGTATCAATAATAACATTCATACTAAAAAGTCACTGTATCTGATAATAGATTTAAAATAATACTTGCTTTGCAGTGTCAGGATTTGAATCAGTTTAAATTGACTGAACAGCTTTAAAGGGTGCAGTTAAGTCTCTAGCAATATCAATGATGGGCTGTATTTTTTCATAAATATAAATGTTAAAAACAAGTAATGAAAAACATAAACATGAACATTTTTATAATGTGCTATTGTCTCCATACAACCTGTTCTATTGTACATAATGGTTGCAGAGACAATTATCCCAAATGAGAGCATCTGTTAAAAGATGTGTAGGAGCTTTGCCTTGTATTAAACTAACAGTTACAGAGACATGCACGAGTATGAAATAAGGCAAAGATTAGTGCAAATCATGTCTTCTTAATCAATGATAAATTTACAAAAGCTTAAATGTATGCTATGGGAAGGTAGGAAGAACTCTGTTACAAATTTTGCACAAAACTGAATTATCAGATGACTACAGAAGTTAGCGAATGAGAATTCCAACATGCTAAAATTTGGCATACAAAACCTTCACTTTTTTTGATTTTATATTTTTAAAATCTTTAAAACTGTACATGAAAATATATTTGGTGAAACTTTTGCAGCTCCCCTACAGCTTCCCTTTAGGACTCATCAAGAATTCATCTCTATAGCACAGTTTGAAAATCAATATCCCAGTAAATGAGAAACGGACTAACCTGAGGCTTGACCAGACAATTAGTGTCAAACTGAACACTGGGAAGAAGTATGGCAGGTCTGGTGATATAGGCAAGAGCAGAATGTAGTTTGGGAAATTTGCACTGTCACTAGGCAAGGACAATAAAGGTTGAGAGCAAGTTTGATGGGCAGAAAAGAACCGTGAAGGTAACACTTGTGTAAGGATTGGAGGACCGTGCAGGAGAATTGATCTTGGGGCAGGTGTTAACCAATCGCTCTTATCAAATGCTCCGTTTTGTTGGCTTCACTTAGAGACTTTTTGGCTGTATTATGTGAGTCCTTTTGTCCCCCAAACAATCCTATGTGTTGTGGCATAAGAAGTTGTACATTTGCTGTCGTTACTACCCAAATTGTTCCTTGGATGGGTGTTTTTTTTGTTTTTGCTGTTCCTGATTTTAAGGTGGTCCAATTCAAAAAATAGGGGTGGAATTTCAGAAAGATGTCTTACTTTTTTTCTGTATCCTTTAAAAAATATCTATTTCATTTATATTTTGAAATGTAGGCTTTCTGTTGTACTCCGCTTTACAGTAATTTTATTATATGTATACTTTTTCTAATTTGATTAATTAATTAGTTAATTTTAAGCTAGATGGATGGCATACAGTCCCTTTCTAGGAAACTATATCCATATAAAGTGAAATCAAGTTGAAATTAAGTGACACTGGTACTTTTGTCAGCTAAAGACATCCCCAGCCGACTGTCCTCAGACCCTCCAATAACCCTCACTCCTGCAGTGTTGCATTATTTCCCCAGATTTTATCCATAGCATTTTTGATCCTCAGTTTTTGTTTATTATGAAAGTCATCTCAGTGGCAATGATTGGCTTTCTGAAAGCCTCATAGATTGATTCAGGCTACCTCCTGTATTCAGGTTCATGCAGAGTCTGCACTTGAAATTAATGGGAAACGTGCAGCCGCATCTCTAGGTGGGCCTTGCCTTCCCTCAATCCCTTCCTCCTCACCTGCCTTTTAAGCACTTAGAAGCACAACAGTGACTGCTTCACAGCAAAGCACGCTCTTTTGGTGACTTCCTCACTGGTTCATCACTCAAAGGCTGGATTTTCTTGTACTTGGGCCATAGACCAATTTCAGCAGCAAAAATGTTTATAATAAACATAAATGAGTTGAATGAAAGCACTGAATCAAAATTTTTGTGTTTGCAAATGAAGCTGGAATTGGAAGCAGAGCAAATAATGAAGGGCAATGAAATCTGATTCAAGGAGAAGGTGGTTTGAGTAATAGTGCCAACAGGCACCCAATCAACTTAAATGAAGACAAATGTTAAATAATTTAGGAGCAAAGAGCCAAGCTAGAGACTATCTGTTAAGTAGAATAATGAATCAACAGTTCAATCAGTATATGGTTTAAAAGTAATTATAGAAAATCACAAAAGCCATCAACTCAAATAAAACCTAATAAGAAATTAATAGAAACACAATAATGGTTTATATGTTAAAGACATGGCATGCCTATCAAAACAGTTAAAAAAAAACCACTATAATCCAGAACCCTGATTATATCACTGTAAAAAATATTCTCATTTGCTTAAATTTATAAGAGCTTTTATTGAGTTGGAAGTCCCACAAAGATGCAAACTCTGATTTATTTAATGATTCATCTGGAAGAAATTCATTTTATTTTACTACAAATATACCACTCTTTTTTTGTGTAAACTGCTTATAAAATATTCCAGTAGAATCATGTATTTAATAAGATTGTGTTTACTTCATCATGTTGATCTGTTATATGTTTAACATTAAAGATACATTCGGAAGTTACATAATAATACAATAATTTTATCTATGTTTTTTAAAAGTAGCTTGGACACTGATCTAACCACTTTACATACCTAGTTCAGCCCTTTACAAAAAACCTTTGAGGTAGGCACAAGGAAGAATTTAGATTTTCGTTTTAAAGAGGGGTGGGGGAACTGAGAACTTAATAACTTGCCTGACGTGTCATGCACAGTAAGAAACAAAGCCCAAATTCAAGCCCTGGATTACCTTCTGAAGCCCTGTTCTTAATCACTGTGCCATCCTTACTCTCTGCAAAGCAAAAACCATTATAATAACTTTTACTAATGAAGAAACTGATGTATAGAGTGGTTAAATGACATTGCTCAAATGACAAAGCTTTTAAATGGCCTTAGATTCAGATTCCAGTCTGTCTGACATTAAACTCCATCTTCTTTCTATACAACACATGCCTCATGCTGTCCAGAAACTTTGACCTTTCCACCTTGTGTTCCAGATGAGATGAAGGAGGCAAACCGATGGCTCTAGACTGTAAACTGCCAGGATACATCATTTAATGTGAATTATTTGTTTACTAGCTCAAATACTCCAAACTAGTATTGAGTATTACTAGTGCCCAAACTCCACTGAACTTTATATTTTTATACCTGGTTATAATGAACATTGATAAACCAATCCCTCCATAGGCTTTTACCATAAATAGATTAATCAACTTGTCCTAATAGTAAAACATAAATTTAGCTGACACAGTCTCTCAAATGAGATGGCTTAATGCTATCAACACATTCAGAGACACGTGAGGGGGTATAATTGCTGAGATATTTATTAGTGAACGGCCTGTGTTGTCTGTTTCCTAAACCAGGTACTTTGTTCAGAAATGTACTAAGAACAAAGCAACAGATTGTGGCTTTGATGCAAACTCCATGTTGAAAATTAACTTCAGATGGTTTAACAAACGAACTCATTTGAAATCTTGACTAGAATGTGTAGTTTAGCAGTCAGTACAATTACATATATTTGAATATTTATATCACATATGTACCTTTTAAAGGCAGCATGGAAGGATTTTAGGTTTAAGAAAAATGAAGAGCCTTATATTGACTGTGAAAATGTATTCTTAAGATCGCCCCATAGAGTTAAGACTTCTGAAGCACCTTTTCTATGGGTGTATCATAACTTGAAACATAGAATTCTTTCTTGTGGACCATGATCTAAACACTGCTATGTAAAACACAGTAAAAAGAAGGCAGAGATGCAAAACATTTTCCCAAAAATGCTTTGATGAATTACATGTCAAACATGTCATGCATGTGTGAAGGCATATGTGTATTTTGAAATCCACCTGTTCACAGGGAAAGAGCCTCTAGGAAACAGATCCAGTTCTAAAGTCTGGGAAAAGATTCAGTTCAGTGAAAGGACAATGCTTTTCAGATGTGGCAGTCAAGAGGAGTTAGGAGTTTAGGCAGACCATGGGCACCATGGGTATCAAACCGTTATAATAGAAGTGTTGCAGTTGGTGATGGGTATGGTGATCGAAAGTTCAGGGCCAAGTCATGTCCATGATTTTCTGGTTGAAAGAACTTTGCATGGGGGAAAGAAATGCTGAGTAGTGTTTGGGCTGGGATTTTGAGGTAAGATATAATCTCACCCAGGGGAACTCTCAAGAATAAGGCAGACACCAAGCTTTAAAGTGTGAGGCAAGTTATAAAGTCAAGGGTGAGACTCAGGGATGCAACGCAGAAGCAGTTGATGTACAATAACTGGGTGGCAGTGAAGTCCAGACTGGACTGTCTATGAGGATTACCTCATGAGATCCCTGGGTGGATGCACACAAGAATCTTTACTCTCTTGCATCTAGAAGAGATCTTAGTCTTTAGATGTTGGGTCATATAGCATCATTCAAAAGAAGCAAATTCTGAAGCCTGAAACCTGGAGTTCAGGTAGCCTCTAATAGCATGCATTTAAAAAATCTCAGATTAATTAAACCAGTGTTTCAGACACATATGTTTTATTTTCTTAAATATATTTTATTGATTATGCTATTACAGTTGTTCCATTTTCCCCCTTGTGTTCCCCTCCACCCTGCACACCCTGTCCCACCTGCATTCCCCACCTTTAGTTCATGTCCATTGGTCATACATATAAGTTCTTCGGCTTCTACATTTCCTATACTATTCTTAACCTCCCCCTGTCTATTTTCTACCTACCATTTATACTGCTTATTCCCTGTACGTTTTCCCCCTCCCTCCCCCAACCCCTTCCCCACTGACAACCCTCCATGTGACACATATATTTTATTAACAGACTTCCCCTTAGGTAAATGACAACAATAAACCATGTTATCAAGGTAGTTTCCTGGCCACACACCATATATGTAGTATACATATCAGGTTTATGTTGATATTATATACATATTTTACCTCTGTTTCATCAGGAAACTTGCAATGTGATTCATATTAAGTCACCCTCAAAAATAGATGAATATGTTCTTTGTATTTTAATCATTTTTCAACAAAAATTCATTAATAGAATATAAAAAGCAATGCAATTTCAGAATGGAATCCTTTAATGTAGCAGTTTGGGTGCACACAAACTAATTCACAGGCATTTTATCTCATCACAGTCACTACAGCAAAATTCAATAATCCATCCATTTTATACACCAGCTCCCTCAGGAGGCATGCTTAGCTTGTGAGCTGTTTGCACAGTGCGCATGTCACCAAGGTGACCAGATTGGCATTCAAACAGACCTTTTGGAAGTGACTAGTTGGAATTATTATCATATATATTTCATTTATGACAATATTGCTATACTTATAAAACTCTCATCATGATAGTCTTTATTTGAAAAACTTAGTGTAGTGTTAATGGTGACAATAGCCACTTTCTTTTAAATAAAATCAGATATATTTATAATAATCAAAGATCTTAATTATTTTTTCACTTTTAACACTCTACAGAAGTTTCACTCATGTTTAAAAAAGGAGTAAAACTCTCGATTTCTCACAACAGGAAAATGAATATAAAATTTAATAAGTTTGTATGTAAAATCAGAAGTAAGTAATTTAAGTAACTCATCTAAATGCAGTGTGAAAATTATATGGTTTTTCATATTGAATGTGCAGAAAATGTCACAAATTTACTTAAAAGATTTTCTAAATGAAATGTAAGTTCCAAGCGAGCAGAGGTTGAGCAGGTCCGATTCCCTCTTTTACACCTAGTACTGAGCATGAAGCCCAGTGTACACAGGCAATCAGGAAAAACTTGGTGAATCTATAAATTAAAAACAAATTTAATATATTTATAATATTATTATTTAATGTTATTTATTTTGTTTTCTCAGTGAACATATGTTAAAAGCATAACCATTTATCCTGAGGTATTCTGTGAAACTTTATATAATTATTTAATGTATTGATAACTAATGTTCATACAACAGCATTACTAGTGACTTTTAGTATTATGTGCTACATACTCAGTGATTTAAATCAGATGCTAAAGCAAGATACTCATAGTCTATAGGCTTTATAGCACTCAGTTTAGCATTTTGATGTCAGAGAAGTGATACACAATTTTTAAGAATAATAGAAATAAAATGAGGAAAAACAAAAAAGCGTCCTTAATGCAAGATATGAGGTCTATCTGGAAAAAGTCCAACCATTGTAAATATAACAAAAATGATTTGTGTGACATCAGTATAACCTGGCAGCCAAGGAGAGTGGACTGGAATGTGCATGAGTGAAAAATAACTTCACTGTACTAGTTAGTGGGGGCAGTAGATGCCCACTGTTGAGTGAGCGTGTGTACTGTGTGGCCATCACATTCAAAATGACTGAGTGAATAGACCACAAATCTGCATCAAATTTTGTGTTAAGCTTGAATACTCCTCTGTGTAAACTATTCCAATGAATCAGAAGGCTGCAGCTGTGGGCAACTGGTAACTGGCAGCTTCACCATGACAATGCATCCACTCATGGGTTACATCTTGTGCAATTTTTTGGCAAAACATCAAATAACCCAGGTGACTTAGCACTGCAGCAGCTCAGATTTGGCACCCTGTGATTTCTGGCTTTTCCCAAAACTAAAATCACATTTGAAAGGGAAGAGATTTCAGACCACTGATGAGATTCAGGAAAATACCATAGGGAAGCTGATGGCAATTGGAAGAACTGTGTGAGGTCCCAAGGTGCCTATCTTGGAGAAAACTGAGGCATCGTTGACCTACATACAATGTTTCTTATATCTTGTATCTTGTATCTTCTTCAATAAAAGTATCTTTCATAGTATATGGCTGGATACCTTCTGGACAGACCTGGTATATAACATAAGAAGGAGGATGCAGAAATGATCATGGGTGGTTGGGAGACTATCCTGAGGCAAAGGGTTCACATAAAGAGAAACTGGAGTTAGGTGAGAAAAGTGGATTGTCACTGAGAAACTTGACTGTCAGACTTTGGGATGAATAACTGGTAATACAATTAAAAGATATTTTAAATCCCACTGAAGAGAAATAAAAGTTTTAAAAAGCTACATTTTTGAAAATCCATTACTTCTAGTAAGGGGGGGCTGGAAGTTAGAAAGATAAGGGAGAAGGTAACTGTAGCAATGAGGTTTGAAAAAGGCTAGATGGGAAAGTGGTAGGGGAATTCTGTGAGTGAAGAGACCGTTTGGTGCTATGCCTCAGGGGAAAAGGGGAAGGGTTTGCAGGAACAAGTATAAAGGACACATGGAAAATAACAAGGGGGGTGAAAATGGAAGGAGGTGGGGAGGACTAGGGGATGGGCTGGGATGGGAGTAAAAGGCAGAAAATGTACCTGAACAACAATTAAAAAATGTTAAAGTGGAAAAAGGATAAAAATAGTACCCACTTGGATATGTAGGAAGGGCTAGAGAAGGGGAGCAAAACCTGTACCAGGTTTTTAAACAGGAGACAGGTGATAGCATTACAGGAAGCAGGTGGTATCACTGAACATAGTGAAGGCTCCAGGATTTTGGAGGGCACAGAGGATCACCCCTGTTTGGTTTGGAGTTGTAGGGATTTGATGCTGGTTTGACTCCTACCTGAAATCTTCAACAGAAAATGTAAATACAGTACTGGAACTCAGATAACAAACCCACGTGGGGTGCGGCTGTAGCTATTAAGGGCATAGTTATTAGAAGAACAGGACAATGAAGAAAATGGGTGAGTTTTTCAAGAATGTAGTCCAAATGGAAATTAACTTGCTAGTTTGAAATAGTTAATAAGTAAACCACTTTTTAAGTCATATCATAAGTTATGGATTTCACTGGTACAGCGATTTCCAATCCTTTTGACACTGAGAAACAGTTTTAAATCTTACATGATGATGATTTTCTTTTTTTTTTCTTTTTATTGACTTTATTGGGGTGACACTAGTGTATGGTCATCATTATTTTCTTAATGTGTGTTGATTTCAGAATATACTGATTAAGTGTAAATTTAGTGATCTTTCCCATGAATTTATATGATGTTAATCACTAATATTAAATACATTTGTAATATTTTGAATGTGTGTAAGGTGTCTGTGCTGAAGTGATATGTGAAATATAAGTTGATGAGATTCTTCCAGTCTTCCTGTTTCAGCCACTGATGGTCACTTATTAGGAGCTCTATAGAAAGAATTCTAATGTCTTCGGCTTAGAATGTATCCATAGCTGAGACAAAGACTTTCCATTTTTAAGATTCTAAGTTTAAAAGAAAGAAGTTATACATTGATTAAAGGATGCACCTGAATAGACAAAACCATCACTTTTCTTGCTGTCAGCCAAGACATTTGACCCTCTGAGCTGGGGGTAAGGGTGGATTGTTTGGGTAAGAAGAAAGATGCTGTGAACCTGGGGGTTGGAACATGTTTGAATCCACTTGGAAGTGTTAGTGAACGACAGAGTTGTGTTCTATGTCTCAGACTCAATCTACACAAGAGGTGCAAGTGGAGATGGTCAGAGACAACTTCCAAAAGCTTTTCACTATTACCTAGAGGTGTTGGTGGTAATCTGAAAAGTTCCTGTGGGCTCTATTTGGAGTGAGGAATTGAGGTGAGAGAAAGACTTCATCCTTCCCAGGAAGTGCCTAGATTAGGATGAAGAGCTAATCATCAAAAAGTGGTAGAGTGGGTCATTATGTCGGGACCTAGAGAAAAATATCTGTTTCCAAGGACTTCCATGCCCAATAAGTTATGCCCAATAAGTCAATAGGGTGGAGTTAGCAAAGGAGAGAAAAGACAGTCATAAAACATGTGAACTGATACAAGTGATAATAGATTGCAGTTTTGCTCTATGAGAATCAAGGAATATAGGCATAAACAATTTAAGATTAAAAGAGCTTGGCTATTTCGTCCCTTTCATATTTTAATGGGCACTAGTTATGATATTATTAAATTAATTAGTTGCTTTATTTTCGTCATCTTTTTCCACCTGTAGAAAGCTCAGATGGGTGCTTGTCTCTCAGACAGAGCATGCACAGAAGAGCACAGGCTGGGCTGGTCCTCCAGGGGATTAGAGTGAGAAGGAGCAAAGACTGGGATGGGGTCAGTGGCTTCTAAAGAGGGGTGGACCATGAGAAAAGAAGGAAGAAACAAATTTTTATGAAGAAATATCTTTAATACTTTAATTCTATAATATTAAATTATAGACTAATATTCAGATTTGGTGTCAAAGGGCCTCACTTTTAGAGACCTTTTTTTATTCTAGAATGATTTCACCTCTTTAAGCAGTCTCACAGGTCATCTCTAGAAAGGTGATAATACTCATTTGAAAATATGAGCACACACTTTTAGTGGTCTATCTAATACCACAGAAAATCAAGGAGACTGGTTCGATAGGATATGGTAAGATGTAGGTCAATGGTGACCTTGTAGAGAACCATTTCTGTAGAAGGGCTGGAAGAAGACATTGCAAAGGCTTAAGTAAAAATAAATGAGGAAGGAAGGAAAGAAGTGACTGAAGACCAAGAAACGTGTCCACAAAAAGGTGGTTAGCAAGAGTTAGAAAAAATAACCTATGTAAAGTCTAGGCTAGAGATGAAGAAGCCAATAAACAGAGAAATTGCTTGAAAATACCGGAGGAAGAAGAGAAATAGAATTTATGAATTGTTATGAACTTTAAACCATGGATATATTTAATAAATAAAGACTTCCCTGGAGGATCGTGTCATTAGTATTGGAGAAAAAATGTTCGACTAATAGTTATGATCTATTCATAAACATGAAAAAAATCATATTTGGTTATTATTACTAAAAGAGCATTAATAAAGGAGAAAAATATTTTTAATCTACTAATAGGCCAGAAATAAATCATGTATTAGGTGCAATTACTGCAAGAATACTTGGATCATTGCAGATAATTTGACAACATGATTCTGTTTAATTTACCTGCCTATTTTAAATGAAAACAGGATGCTTGTGATGTATTTTATTGTCTATTCATATACTGGCATATTGATATAAGAATAAGAATATTGTGAGATAGTAAAGAACTGCCTATTCTTCTAAAGAGCTGTGAGAATAGCCCAAGCATCCTAAATTTACATTAAATTTTCTGTCATGATTTTAATTTATTTTAAATTAAATCTCTCTCTTTCTAAAGGGAAAAGCTTTTTTCTGCAAGTGCTTTGGTGAGCTGTCAACTGTCCCGTTACTGGTCACTAATCTCCCTGGCAGGATCTGGGCCATTACACTGTCCCTTGGATCCAACTATTTACTTTCTGATTTTATTTTAATGGTCACTTCCCTTGCACAGACTCTTATTGCCACATTTTTTGCATTATTACTGAAGTCAGAATATGTCATTTTGACACTTGTCTTTCTTTTAATCTCTTTTTTATTCTAATACCTAGTCTTCTTTAGACACATCTTTAATCGTTACACTTTCCTTTTTAAGAATCACCAGCACCTTGAGTTTCCCCATTGTTATCCTTTAGTTAATTGTTTTCTTCTAGCAGATGCTATTGCCTATATACAGAGAATGTATATGTCCTACCACATCATAAATCATTTGTCTCATGTAGTATATGTTTAGTTAGTTTATCCATTGAAATTAAGTCTATTATGTGCCTATTTGGACAAAACTCTATTCTAAGTCCTAGTAATATGAAATCAAGATGGACATGTAACTGGGAAAATGAAAAACCCATGGCACTGGCCCTTGAGTACACTAGCCTGGTGTGGCAAGCAGATGGGAAAACCAGTGATTCCAACATAGAATTCAGAAGAACACAGGGATGAGAGAATAAGTTGATATTTCAGGGAAAAAATAGCTAATAGATGGGGTGCTAGGTACAGGTGGGCGGTTGGTTAGGGAGTGTGACAAATAGAGAAAATAGCGCAACAAAATTGTAATCAGTCCACTGATGCCAGATGATGAAGAACCGTATGGGCTAAAAAGTGAGCCTATGGGGAAATCCTAAGAGATTTGAAACAGAAAAGTACCATGAAAAAAAAAAAAAAAAACCCTATTTAGAAGCAGTTCGGAAGCAGTGTGGAGGATGGGTTTAAGTTGAGTGCACTAAAGGCCAATAGTCTAGATGGAGGGCTGTTGTGGCAATCATGCGGGTCTGAACCAAGAGGACGCCGCGTGGATGGAAGCAAGTGAATGGATTTAAGTGACAGCTTGGTATTTTTTTTTAATTAAAAGACTTTGTATTTTACAGAAGTTTTCGGTTTGCAGAAACATTGAACAGAAAGTACCTACAGTCCCATATACTGTCTCACGTGCCATTCTAACTTTCCCTTTGATAAACATCTTGCATCAGTGTGGTACATTTATTAAAATTGATGCATTATTATTGACCAAGATTTTCCCTACTATGTTATCTTCCAGAAATTTATAGTTTTGTGCTTTACATTTAGGTTTATGATTTATTTTACATTAATGTCTGTGAAAGGTATAAGATCAATGTATAGATTCTTTTCTCTTTTTTTTGCATGTGAATGTCCTGTTGTTTCAGCACCATTTACTGAAAAGACTATTCTTTCTCCATTAAATTGCCTTTGCCCCTTTGTCAAATATCAATTAGTTACATTTGTGTGGATCTATTTCTGGGCTCTCTGTCCTGTTCCACCGATTTATTTGTCATTCTTCTTACAATACTACACTGTATTGAACACAGTATCTTTATAGTTAGTCTTGAAGTTGCATAGTGTTATTCATCTGACTTTGTTCCTTTTCTTCAATATTGTGCTGGTTATTATGGGTACTTTGCCTTTCCACATAATCTTTAGAATCAGTTTACTGATAAGACAAAATATCTACTGGAATTTTTATTGGGATTGTGTTGAATCTATAAATCATATTGGAAAGAGTCAACATCATAACAATATTAACAATTTATTAATTGTTATTAACAACACAATCATAAGTTACCATTATAAGCACTGCCTAGTATGTATTTGAAGTGGAGGCTAAATATACAGAAATTAGGGATTACTTCTAGATCTCTGATTAGATGGGTCTTATCATGGTATTGGAAAAAATATTTTGAAGTGATAATAATAAACTGGATATTAAATATTTGGAATTGGAATTTCCACAGGGAAATCTGAGAGATACAACTGAATATGTGGTTGAATAAGGAGATCTGGAATACAGGTGACTGAGCAGGGCATAGAGATTTGGAAATCTCCAGCATACGTGTAGTTGAATCCATGGGTATCTGTGGTGTTGCCTAGAGAAAACAGGGGATGTGAGAACAGGAGATGTAAGAAGATGTTAGGAAATGTGAAAATTTAAGGGTGGATGTAAGAAAAATTGTTCAAGGAGGAATCACAGTGAGAATACTAGAGGTGAAATGAAATTAAACAAAAACAGCAGAGAAGATTATTTTGGAAGACAGAATAAAAAAATTTTCAAGAAAAAAAATTGTAAGGCCAAATGTAATAGAATAGCATAAAGAATAAAATTGCAAAGGAAAACATTCCATAGACATGAATTATTAGAGCCACAATGCAGACAAGTCATTTAAAAATGCTTACTTTGAGAAAGGGAGTGATATAATTGAAGAGAAATACTTTTGTTAATATTAATATCATTGCCATTATTATCATTATCATTATGTTAGCTGGTATAAATTAGAGTATGTTTATATATTGAGGGGAAAGAACTAATAAAAGATTAGAAGGGGAGATAGAGGAATATTTTACCAAAGTGATAAGAAGGACTGTGATTCCTTGTAGAAATTAACCTGGACAAGGGACATTTTTTTTCTCAAGCAATTAATAAATCAATAGAGAAGTAATTTTTTGACACATTTTACTTTATTATTTTTAAGTATGTTTTATCGATTAAGCTATTACAGTTGTCTCAATTTTTTCTCCCCTTGATCCCTGCTCTGTCCTCCACCCCCCACCCTCCAGCATTCCCCCGCTTAGTTCATGTCCATGGGTTGTATATACAAGTTCTTTGACTTCTCCATTACCTATACTATTCTTAACCTCCCTTGTCTATTTTGTGCCTACCAATTATGTTTATTCCCTATACCTTTCTCCCCATTCTCCCTTCCCCTTTCTCCACTGATAACTCTCCATGTGATCTCCATTTCTGAGATTCTGTTTCTGTTCTAGTTATTTGCTTAGTTTTTTCTTTTTAGGTTCAGTTGTTGATAGTTGTGAATTTGTTGTCATTTTACTGTTCATAGTTCTTGATCTTCTTCTACTGCTTAGATAAGTCCCTTTAATTTAATATAAGGGCTTGGTTATGATGAATTCTTTTCATTTTACTTTGTCTGGGAAGCACTTCATCTACCCTTCCATTCTAAATAACTTTGCTGGACAGAGCAATCTTGGATGTAGGTACTTGCCTTTCATGACTTCGAATACTTCTTTCCAGCCCCTTCTTGCCTGCAAGGTTTTTCTTGAGAAATCAGCTGATAGTCTTATGGGAACTCCTTTGTAGGTAACTCTCTCCTTTCCTCTTACTGCTTTTAAGATTCTCTCCTTATTTTTAATCTTGGGTAACTTGATTATGTTGTGTCTTGGTGTGTTTCTCCTTGGGTCCAATTTCTTTGGGACTCTCTGGGGTTCCTGGACTTCCTGGAAGTCTATTTCTGTTTCCAGGTTGGTGAAATTTTCTTTCATTATTAGTTCAAATAAGTTTTCAATACCTTGTTCTTCTTCCAGCATCACCATGATTTGGATGTTGGAATGCTTAAAGTTGTCCTAGAGGGTTCTAAGCCTCTCCTCATTTTTTCTGAATTCTTGTTTCTTCCTTCTGTTCCAGTTAGATGACTATTTCTTCCTTTTGTTTCAAACCATTGATCTGAGTCCCGGTTTCCTTCCCTTCACTGTTGGTTTCCTATATATTTTCCTTTATTTCACATTATGTAGCCTTCATTTTTTCCTTCATTTTTGACCAACCTCAACCAATTCTGTGAGCATGCTGATTAGCAGTGTTTTGAATTCTGCATCAGATGGGTTGGCTCTCTCCTCAACACTTAGTTCTTTTTCTGGGGCCTTGATCTGTTCTTCCATTTGGGCCACATTTCTTTGTGTGGGTGCACCTGTTATGTGATAAGGGGTGGAGCCTTAAGTATCTGCTAGGGCAGTGCACTCCTCTTTACTATGTTGTGGCACTTTCTGTCGAGGAGGGGTCACAGAGGGAACAAGGCTGCTTGCTCTGCTCTCATCCCACTTTTCATCACTTTCCATTGCTTCCCACACGCAGATTGTGCCTTTTCAGGTGTTGATTCACAGATGGGTGATTTTGTGTACGTTTTTGGACTCTGTGGGCCTCTCCAGTGAAATCTCCTATGAGACTGAGAGTTTCTCCTGCCACCACAACCCCCACAGATTTTTTACAGCCAGGGGTTTTGAGGCTTTAGTTCCCCATGCTAAAACCCTCCCTGGCCTTCTCTGTCTGTCTCGCCCCCTCTGATTGTTCCTCCTGACTTATCTGCATGTGAATGTGGGATCATACGCATGGTCCACCACCTTGCCTTGCCATGTGTCCTCCTCACCCTGGCTACCAGTCTGGGTGAATGTTTATTTAACTTCGAGGTTGTTGGCTTTCCATGCAAGTGATTTTCTGGCATTTCTGATTGCTCTTTGTTTTTAAATTGGTTGTTATCCTTCTTTTGGTTGTGTGAAAAAAGTGAAACATTTCTGCCTATGCCTTCATCTTGGCTGAAACCTCAGGAAGTGATTGACAAGTGACAGTAAGCTTGAGATTTCATCTCTAGTAAAAAAATAGAATATAAATTCTTAGCATCTAATAATTACTTGACAAAAGTCACTTTAAAACTTATCAAGATTTGTTAGAGATAAAGTGTGGAAATTTTCAACTCCTCCTGGAAATTATACAAAATATGCAGATAAAATTGAGACATTGCTCAATAAGGCAACTCAACAAACTCTTTCTCATAACTGAGAGTATGACAAGACAGCCATGTCAGACATTGCTGCAAATTTGTATTTCTCAGCATGCTTTTTACAAATCTTGAACAGTTCAGTTTTCAGATCAATGGATGCCTGGATAAGGCATGAAGTCTTTACATTAGTTTGTTCCTTAAATAAAATCAGGTGCTACCAGTTTTAATATTTCTTACTGATGTTCTTTTTACTTTGCTCTCTATCATTCAGGATCCAGTCATGAAAAATTTCATGTAGAGAATTGATTATATAGATATGGAAAGGTCTGAAAAAGCAGGACAGAGAAACATCTTACATTTTAATGACTGGAATAAATTATCACAGCTATGGAAGAATAGTAGTATGTAAGGTTATCAGTGGTGAGAGCTCGGAGTGTTTCCTGGAGCCAGTGCACAGAAAAAAGGCAAATCCACCATGGTGCTAGGGACTCAACCTCAGACCCCTGTGCTAGGGCGAGGGCTGGGATGCTGTGCTGTGAGGACCTGAAATGAAAAAGGGCATTGCATATTTAGCTTTACCATGTCTACAGAGACTGGCAGCAAGAGTTTTTCCTATCTTCCCACATTCCTTTCTCCTGTGAATCTCTCTGGTAGAAGGAAATTGGCTAAGGAATTTTGTAAATGTAGTTCACAGAGGAGCCCTGGCTCCCATAAAATGCACAGCAGAGCACAGAGGAGTAGAAAAGGGAAGTGAGGGCAAACAAAATTATTATTGGCAAAATGAGCTTTGCATCAGGACCCTTCTTTGACAAGATTCTAGGATGCAAGAGTGTTTAAAATGAAAATCACCATCATTCCAGCCATCCAGTTGTCCTTAATTTAGGACATTCCAAACATGGATGGAAAGACCCAATTTCTAACATCAGAATTTATTCTTAACAGACATTGAAGGGAGACATCTACTGCAAGCTTATAGTCTCAGGAGGATGCCCAGAGACTGATGTTTTGAGCTGGTGTCCTGGAGGTTTTCCCACTCCAGAGAGATGCACCATATTTAGAGAAAACCTAGGTGAGATTATGCCTGTACTTGTACTGTGGGGGGAAAGGTAATGTGAGAAGGGAGAAGTACAAGAAATCTTGACTACAGATGGATTTTCAAGGAGATACATTTTTGAAAGATTAATTACATATGGAAATTGAGGATCTGAAAACTGATTCCTGTAAAAATATCTTAATCATGTATCTCTTTGGAAGTCTTTATGAACTTTTACCTGCATGGGCACTCCACTATACCTTCTCTCTGTCTCAACCTGCCACACTGCCTTGACCACTTTAATGGCCCAATCACGAGAACACAGGGCACTGTCCAGTTAATTTCGGAATAGTAAATAGGGCACAGTGCACCTGTGTTTAAATCATATCTCATCACCCTGGGCTTAGGTCCAGACTTGAGAGGTTCTAATCTGAGTTCTAATCTTAATAGTCTTACTTAATAATTTATTAATGACAAAACTAATTTGAGGCTCAAAGTAAGCATTAATCCTTTAGTTCTTGCACTTTGTGACATACTACCTCAAAAAATGTTACTCTCTTTACGCCTATTTAATGTAATCAAATGGAACTAAGTATTTATTTTTCACCAAATTTGGCTTTTCAAATAGCACCATTCTGCCTTACAGAGATAAAATATCCATGAATTCTTGTTACTTTAATATATCACATTGAAAATAAATCACACTGCAGATATAAAATTGCTTTAAACTAGCGTTACAAATTTGTTAAGTACTCAAGGGACACAATGACAAAAAGAAATTATAAGCTTACAAGTTTTTGCTAGGTATTTTTTAATAAGCTTGTTTATTGAAATGTAGCATGAATATTGACATGTACACATATCCTAAGTTTATAGAAATCCTTACTTAATACAGATTCATTATTCAAATTCTCAGGAAAAATAATAGTAAACTATTTTTTTTGCAGAACAACTCTATTCCCATTTAACCTCTTCCCATGCTATGCGGGACTACAACTGTGTGGTTAAAGTGGATTAAAATAATAAATATTGCCAAGGCTGGTTTTGCTTAGCTGGTTGGAGTGTTGTCCCATAAACTGAAAGTTTGCAGGTTCAATTCCTGGTCAGGACACATGCCTGGGCTGCTTGTTCGGTCTGGCTGGGGCACTCTCTCACATCTGCATTTCTCTCCCTCCCCCTCCCTCCCTTTCACTCTTTCTAAAATCAATAAGCATGTCATTGGGTGAGGATAAAAAAGGAAAAGTAAATCTCCATTGTTTAGTACATTACCAATTTCCCCCTCACTTAGGCTCTGCCGTCAACAGTAATGAAGTCTCATCATGGCAAATTTTCTTTATTTACAGTTTTACCACTGATTTATAATGCTCTTTATCTTAAGAAATGATAGGCAAAGCATTTCTGAAATATGTTTCTTTATTTTTCTAAGCCACTAGTGTTCTAATTGTTTTAATTCTAATATACTTGAGAGCATAATAGATACTAGAATATTTTTGTTTTCTCTCCTTTAGCTTTTGCATAGTTCTCTGATTAAACAGGCATTTGATTACATTAGAATTATGCAGATTTTAATGATGGTGGAGCTCTAACAAATTGTACAATGACCTTAAGTAAGGAATAATAGTTCTTTGAAGAGTTTTACATGTCTAATTTCTTAAGACAGGATCAAGCTTTTGACTACTTACAGGCATCATTATTAGTGAGTATTAATTCAGCAATTATTAAAAGGTCTGTAGAAAGAATTTTTTAGAAATTGAAGACAGAAAAAAAACCACCATGACTTTTGAATAAAGTATTTATGATTCATGACAGGAAGTTTTATTAAAAACCTTATGTTACTATCTTAATTAAAAGACTGGGAAAACATAAGGCAGTTTCATTATAATTGAATATTCTTTATTTCCTGTTCCACATGAAAATACCTCAAAACTGTGACTTTCCATTTCTAAATTTGACCCTTAAAGTCCCAAACAGGGTATATTGAGTTGTCATAATTGCTGCAGTTAAAATAAAATCAACTACAACTATTTCTTGTATAACTTTGAAGAAAGACAAAATAAAATGTACCAAGAATTCATTTTCCTGTTTCAAAGATTTTGCTTCAATTCTAGGGAATATAGAACCTTCTCACCAATTAGGATCATTAATATGCAGAGATCTCATGTTCATGAAAGCCTGTAACCTACACCCATAGTCTCCACTCCTAATTCATTTGCCAGCATAGTTGATTTTACCTCTTTCTTTAACAATGACATTTGGAGGTAATAATTGGAAGATTTTTTTAAAACCAAGAGTAGATTTTTCAATGAACTAGTTTCTACTAGAGCACTCTATAGGCTGAAAATGGCCCCCAAAACACCAGATCTTAATGCTAGACCCTTTAAATGTCCCCACCGATGGTAAAGATGTTACCAATATGGTTAGGGATATTGAGAAGGAGAGATCCTGGATTATCATAGCGAGCCCTAACTGCCATCGTATGTATCTTTATGAGAGGAAGGCAGAAGGAGGTTGGACTACCCACAGGGAGAGAAACAGGTGTGAAGATGGCACTGAGTATGATTTGAAGATGTTGGCCTTGAACATTGCAGGAAGTGTGGAATTCATCAGAAACTAAAGGAGGCAAAAGGGAGATTCTCCATTAGAGCTTCCAGAGGGAGTGTGTCCCAGTTGACAACTTAATTTTGGCCCTGTGACACTGATTTCAGACCGTTGGCCTCCTGAAGTATGATAGAATGAGTTTCTGTCTTTTTAAGCAACTGAGTGGTAGTAGTGTGTTCTACCAGCCAGAGGACTCTGATAGACATGCCACACATCATCCACAGAGAAAAACGGGTCATGATAGCAACTCGGTTATGTTTACGCCAGTATGATTCCCAAATGTTTCTTCAAATTGAATATTACCCAGATAAGGGAATTGTCCACACATGTCTTTTTAAAAGAAACTAGCCTGTGTTGGTATGACTTACTGGCTATAATTGAGTAACTCCCTGGTTACATTTTAAAATAATTAGGATTGTACTTTGTAACAACATTTTGTAGTCATGCATTAAAAGATAGCCATTACTCAGTATGATGCCCAGTTGGGTAAATTCCAGTAATATTTTCAATGGGGTGAAGTTTGAAAAGTTTCAAATTATGATGCTTTTCAGCCATAATGATGATGCTATAGCTACTGAATGTAGGTAGATTGAATTTATGATATTTTTGGCAGTGAGAAAATTTCTTATTCAAATTCCCATATTCATAAAGCATGTGACTATAGAAAAACAAGTGTCAAAAGCTTATAATCATGATGCATTCTTTCAGAGTTTGCACATAAATATAAAATCATACTTTGAAATTTTAAAAGTATTCCAGCAAATTTTTTTTAGTTTCAGTGTTGTGACATTTTCTCAAGAATGATCATGAATACTTTTCTTTTTTTTTCCAATTTAAAAAAGTGAGGACAAATGTACCATTTTTCAGCATACTTTTGATTGTGTTGTAGGCTTCATGTACAATAGGAAAAATTATTCTGTACCTGGAAGAAGGTTTCTGCATTTGAAAACAGACAAGTGAAATCAAAGAATAACAAATCTTCACCTGGACCAGAAAGAAACTGGGTGCACTTTCCTTTCCACATAGACTGGAATGTTTTTTGAGGATTGACAAACTTTTTTGCATAATACCACATGCTAAACTCTTAACCTTACAATTATTTTTATGAGCAGTTATGTTTCCATTTTAGAGCTAAAATAACTAAGCTGAAGAACAATGAAATATTTTCTCCTTAGAGTTCTAAGTCAGGGCTGAGAGCTAGGTCCACTCAGCATTACCTTAATTATATTGTCATTCCATTAATTAGTATAATCCCATAGTTCCTGGCCATTATAATTTATTTACATATAGGAAATAAAGTTTTAACTATTTGTACATTTTTTAAAATTCATTTTCTTTCAAAAATTGCAGGAATAAATGTCATTCAGCAAATAATGAAATAGGTTCCCAGTGTGGATTAAATAAAAACAAAGTTTTACCTCCTGAGTTTTACAATGCAGTGTAATGAGTTTTCAAGAGAAGAATAAAAGCCATAGCATAAAGTGTTCTTGGGTCTTTCATACTTTTAATGTTATGACATCAAGTTTCATCACAAAGTGCACCAATAAGATATTTATTAATTTTTATTCTGGGGAATTTATGTCCATGTCAAAGCCAGATTTCTTTAAGCATGTGTACTTTTTAAAAAATTATAAACCAATTGCATCACTTAATGCATCATCATCAGACTCAGTTTCATGAAAGAATAAAGGACTATAACACTTTGAGTACTTATGTTACAGGCCTGGACTGGACCCTGGCACACATGATCTCACATGACCACTGTTGTCCTTAGTGTCACCAACATTAGTTTCCCATCCTGGCTGCACGTCAGTTATTAGAGGATGTTCAAAAATTATTGATGCCTGGCCTACACATCGCCCCTCAAAATCACATCAGAATCTTCAGGAAATCTGAGACAAGTATCAGTATTTTTTAAAGTCTCATAATTATATTAAAATACGAAGCCATGTGTAGGGAAGGATTGTCAGCTTCAAGGTAAAAATATTACCTGTATTATCTCTATTTGGTCAGTATATGACATACAGAAGACCTGTCTTCATTGAACAAACTCTCAGGGAAAAAATACCTCTAAGTCTGAGGTATTTAAATATTAATTCAGTTTTCTTTTCCTCATTCTTTCTCATGATCAAAATAAATCAGTCATAAAATTGTTTATGGAAAAGACTCTCACCACTAACCGATACACTTTAGTTTTTCTTCTCTGTACTCAATGTACTGTTTTCTTCTATAAGTCAAAAACACACATCAGGTCTGAGGGATTTCAGTGAAAAGAATTAGAAATTAGAATAGAAGGCATGAAGCATAGTGCCTAGCTATAGCCAGTTACTTAATTATTCAGGAAGGACTGGCCTTTTTTGTTAATGGTAACATGAGAAACTACTAAGGCATAGAAATCAATGAAAATTACATAATTTTAAAACATGAGTTTTTGGTGATTTTCTCTGCATATCACTAGTTTGTTTATGAAACATATTCAATATTATTAGCAAAGTTTATTGTCAAGTAGGTTGTATTTCTTTGACCTATCTAGCATCCTTTTTCATCTAATAGACTGAAAAAAGAGATGAAACACTGTAAAATTACTAGTAAAATTCACTAATGGCCCTTATGAGGCATAGAAGAGATATCATGAAGACAAAATTACTTTCTTAAAATAATACTGTTTTAGGTGCAGTGTTTTCTATTCTTTTATAAACAAAGATTAATTAAAAAAAATGTAAGCCCCCAAACTACCTTTAATTATCAGCATCTAAAGTACAATGATTTTTAGTTTAGGGCTTTTTTCCTTCCATTTTGTTGATGTGGCAAAAATAACATTTTTGATAATTTCAAATATTTTGCAAAGGAAAATAGTAATAGTAGTAACTATTATTATTTAAAAGTTGACTTTGCAATTGAGAACAATGTTTGAGTGTGTTCATGGCCCACATGTTGAGTCGGGCTTTCAGAATCTGCATAGCTTTTTCCAGTAGAAATAGAGCCACCATTTCCGTGGTACCTACTTTCCAAGACATTTTTCATGTGTTATCTGACTTAGTCATCACAAAGTATGCTGTTAGTTTCCCACCTTGTAAGGGCGGCCACTGAGAGCCGGAGAAGTTAATGAACTTTCCTGAGAGGTAGCAGAGTCAAGAAGTGAATCTACTGTCTGTGCTGTATCTACTAACTTCTGCTTCTGAAAACTTTAGGACAAATCCAGAGAGAGCTAATTGGTTGGCCATAGAGTGACTATTTGCTGTTTGGTTATAGAAGTCATAACTATCAAGCAAGCAAAATATAACCAGAAACATTGAATTGAAAAACAAACTGACAGTAGCCAGAGGGGAGTGGAGAGAGGGATGAGGGGGAAAATAGGGAAAGGGCCATCAAGGAACATGTACAAAGGACACATGGACAAAGCCAAAGGGGGTAGCTTCATGGATGGGGCAGGGGACCCAGGTGGGGTGAAAATGGAGACAGCTGTACTTGAACAACAATTTTAGAAAGTTAAAAAAAAAAAAAGAAAAACGGTAAAGGCATTAATTAACCAAAGAAACTTTATGCACAACCCATGGACATCGACAACAATATGGGGATTGGCTTGGGGTGGGGCTACAGTGGAACTGAGTGGAGGTGAGGAAAGGGAGAAAAAGCAGGAACTGTAACAGCATAAACAATGAAAAAGAAAAAATATAAATAATCATCTGGAGCAGAACAGAGCTAGTTTATAGGCAATTCTGAGAGGACTGAAATAGTCTCATTTGGACTCCAACTGTGTGATCTTGGAAGACAATCCAAATGTATTTTATACTGTGGAGAAAAAAAAGAAGTCGTGAAAACCTGTCTGGCCCCCCATAGGGACTGGAGTGATATACAAGACCAGAGCAGGCTCTTCCTGCAGCTTTACGGGGGATAGTCTATGAAGAATGTGTACAAGTTGTTAAGGTCTCTGCAGTACGATAGTGTACTTGAAAATTATTTTTATATTTTCCTCTGTAATTTAGAATTATTTTTAGTGATAATTATGGACTGAAATAAATGATGAAAGTGGCCAGAAAAGTAATGGAGTTAAAAATTTTCATTGAGCCATTACATAAATGGATTTATGTCAGATATAATACAAATGAGTAAAACAAAAATTAACAAACAAACTAACCAAACTCACGGATACAAACAACAGAATGGTGGAAGGGGGAGGGGCTGTGGGGAGTGCAAAGTGGATAAAAGGCATCACATATGTGGTAATGGAAGGAAGCTAGACTTCAGGCAGTAAGTGCACAAGAGAGCACACAGGTGTCAGTTATAATGTTGTACAACTGAAAATTATATTGCCATTAAGCAGTGTTTAAGTTTAATAAAAAGTAATATACTATAATTTTAAATTATATTAATGTATTTTTAAAAACAAGAAAATCTGCATATTGGTGTACCACTGTAATGGGTTATAA
>PVIA01009241.1:0-63107 GCA_004024845.1 Tonatia bakeri
AGAGGGAACAATGGCGCCTGCTCCGCTCTCTCTAGGACTTCCGTCCCCCCCACGGCCTCCCACAAGCAAATTGGGCCCTTCCTGTGCTGGCTCCCGGGCGGTGGGCTTGTGCACTTTCTCGGACTCTGTGGGCTTCCCCGAGAAGTCTCCTGTGAGGCTGAGAGAGTCTCCCGGCCTCAGTTCCCAGACGGGCTCTTAAGCTTTGAAACGCGGCGGCGCTGCCTGTTTTTGTTTAGTTTGTGCGCAAACGTGTGGCTGGCTATGGACAGCTAGCTGCCTTGCGTCCCTCACTGGGTCTGCTGGTCGCCTCCCGCGCCCAGGGTCCGCCACCGGTCCATCCGCCGTCGTCTGCACCCTGAGTGCCCGCGCCTGCCAGCCAGCATTTCTTCCCGCCGGGACCCCTCGACCCCTGTGCGCAGGCCTCGGACTCCGCTGCTCCTTACCGGTCTGGATGTACTGGAGCCCGACTTCTGTTCAATTAATTTCTCTCTGTTCTGGTTGATTCTTGTTTCTCAATTTTTGTTGTCTTTAGTTTTGGTTGCACGAGGAAGCACAACACGACTGCCTATGCCTCCATCTTGGCCGGAACTCTCCTTTTTCTTATCTTTATAGCCATCTTAAGTTTCATTAAACTAGGCTTCAAAGGCTATAAAAGATAATGAGCAGATGAAATCCCATGGAATATAATCTGAGTATAATTATATTCAACTTGATAAATTAGTGGTTCCTTGCAATTGGTATATTAAGTAACACAATGGGAAGTGCTATTTAAGATTATATTATTTAATATTTGGGTAATATTGATTTCAGGGAAGATTTGAACATTTTGAATTCCCTTTACATTTAAACCACCCAATCAGTGGGTCCGCAGTGTTATAGACAAAGTGACCTCTTGAGGCTTTGCTCCACATTCAGGAAAAATTTTAGTTGGTATAAAATTCATGAGGTTGAGATACTTGTTTTTAAGAAAGGAGGAATAGCCCTAGATGGTATGGCCCAGTGGATCGAGTGCTGGCCGAGAACCAAAGGGTCACTGGTTTGATTCCCAGGCAGGGCACATGCCTGGGTTGTGGGCCAGGCCCCCAGTAGGGGGTGCTTGAGAGGCAACCACACATTGATGTTTTTCTCTGTCTCTCCCTCCCTTCCCCTCTCTCTAAAAATAAATAAATCTTTAAAAAATTTAAAAAGAAAGGAGGAATAAAACTATAAGATCCATGTTTAACTGGTATAAATAAAAATTAAAATTATAATGACCAGGATTACTCAAAGAAAGTTGCAACAGTGTATCTTTGTTGAAGAGTCCATAAGAGACTCTTTCTTTTCTTCACCTCGCATGTACTTGTCACTTACTTTCTGGAGACTGTAACCTTCAGGTCCTTCACGGGAGTTACAGCCCACTGAGTCACAGATGCTGATCTCACGTGTGAGGCACGTATCCAGCTGTGGCACTTTTTCGCTTCCATAGTGGTGTGAGTGCCGTGAGTTATCAACAATGTCTGACAGGCCCTCCCCAGCAGGGTGACAGTCCAGCCTGCCCCTAGAAGACCTTAACACTGACTTCATCTCCTGGTCGGGCCACACGATGGTGTAATGAGCCCAAGGAAACATGCAAACACTTTATAGCTATTTGCTAATGGATGTTTGGCAAGTAAGGAGCTAGGCTTAACTCCTAAATTCACAGAGCTTCCAAGCATTAACTCATGCTTGCTCAAGAAAATTGACCTCAGTTTTCATAGAACCAAGGTTAAGTCTGCTGGTCACTGTAAGCCAGTGGTTTGATACAATTTAGTCAAAGAATCCTTTCAGGCAAGGTGCATTCATTCCACTTGTCCAGAAAGCTGGGAATGATAAGGAATATGACAGGGTTTTGGCATTTGTAAGGTTTTACGGAGCCTCTGATTTACCATAGAAGCAAAGTGACTTCCCCATCAGCTTCTAGATGTCCGGGAGTGACAGAGATTGGAATGATGTCACGCAGTGAGGCTTTGATCACTGTTTGGGCGTCTGCGTCAGCCCGTGGGAATGCGTCTGGCCGTGCAGACATCATACATAACTTTACTAAACAGTACTTCTTACCTTCTGGTGGCAGAAACTTTATGGTGTTCATTTGCCGCCAGATCCCAGGTAACGTGGGCCTCTGTGAGCTCCTCTGACATACTTAGGTGCATCCTGTAAGGAAATTTTCTGACAAACAGCACGTGTTTGTATTATTTGGTCCTTATAACAGAGTGGTATGCTGCCAAGAGTTTCAGTATGTTTATTTTGTCTGAGTGGTACTGCTGGTTAGGTGGCATGAAAAGCCATGCTTGCACACAACTGGGGTACAGGAATAGCACCACTGGGTAACCCCGTATTCCTATGGCACTCCTGTAGCTCCCCGGGATGTACAGTTTCCCAGTGTTGGGGGAGTTGCCTATGCCCAACACTGTGACTAGAAGTCCCCGGATAGAAGTAATGGGACTTCAATTTCCCCAGCCCAAAATTAAATCCATATTTTTGTGCGTGTTCATTTCTTTTCAGATATTTCACCTTGATGTTTAGTGGGAGTTCTGCAATGAATTACATAAATCTGTTTGGGAAATTGCAAGGACTCTAATAAATCACCAGTTGCAATGTGATATTTTAGTTCTTTTTGTATTTGATGTAATTTAATGTTTTTAATGTGCAGTAAGGTTTCTTTAAAAATAATTTTCACTTTTCAATTACACTTGCTATGCACTATTATATTAGTTTCAGGTGCACTATTTTAGTTCCTTGGCGTTAGAAAGCCTCTGTCCATCCACATCTGGTCTGCAGTATGCAGACCTCACACACACATTTACAGTCAGTAGAGACATTCCCTTCAAGGCTGGCGGCTAATTTAAAAGTTCTCATAGTAGCTATGAGTGCCGCTGCTGGGCTGATTTTGTATTTGTGAGAGCATAAGACTCTAAAACCTCATGAGGACTATTATACTTTTATAACATAATATACTTTTATATTTCCTTGTGTGCCTCTCATACAAGATCCATTGTGAGCTATATTAACTCAGCATTGGGAATTAAAATACCAGATACAGCAGAGCCAGGTCAAGTGTCTTCAGTAACTGCAAAGCGGTCATGTTCACTGCTTATTTAGGATCTGGCCATTGAACGGCTGGATTCGAGAAGTTACATTTGAGCAGAACAACATTAGTATTAGACCAACTGTGTACCCTTAAACACGAACTTGCTGTTCCCCACCTTCCTGCCCCCTCTCCAGACCCTGGCAACAACCATTCCATTTTCCCTCTCCATGAGTTTAACTATCCTAGGCACCTCCTATAAGTGAGAGCACAAATATTGTAAATATTATATATCTGTGCTCTTGTGACTGGTTTATTTCACTTACCACAAAATCTTCAAGATTTTTTCATGTTATAGCATGTGACAGAATTTTTTCCTTTTTAAGGTCGAATACTATTGCATTGTATGTATATATAATATTTTGTTTATCCCACCTTTTGACTATTGTGAATAATGTTACTATAAACATGAGAGTACAAAGGTCTGTTTGGCCCTTTCTTTCTTTTTTAAAAAAAATTATTTATTTATTTTTAGAGGGGGGAAGGGAGGGAGAAAGAGGAAAGAAACATCAATGTGTGATTGCTTCTTGAGTGCCCCCTACTGGGGACCTGGCCACAACCCAGGCCTGTGCCCTGACTAGGAACCAAACTGGCAACCCTTTGGTTTGCAGGTTGGCACTCAATCCACTAAGCCACACCAGCCAGGGCTTTTTCTTTTCTTTTTTTAAGTATGTAACTAGAAGTGAAATAGCTAGATCACATGGTAATTCTATATTTATTTTTTTGAGGAGCTGCCATATTATTTTCCATAGGGCTGCACCATTTTGCGTTCTATCAGCAGTGTACGAAGTTTCCATCTCATCATTGCCAACATTTGTTATTTATTTACTTATTTTTTCAATAAGACCATCCTAATGGGTGTGAAGTGGTATCTCATTGCGGTTTGCATTTCCCTAATGATCAGTGATTTTGAGAATCCTTTCATGTGCTCTTGACCATTTGTGCATTTTTTTTGGAGAATTATCTATCGAAGTTATTTGCCTTTGGGGTTGTTATTTTCCTGGTGTTGAGTTGTAGGTGTTTTGTATATATTTTGGATATTAATTCCTTATGGCATATATGCTTTGCAAATATTTCCTCTCACTTCATGGGTGGCCTTTTTACTCTTTTAGTAGTGTTTTTTATGCAAAAATTTTAATTTTGATCAAGGCCAGCTTATTTACTTTTTCTTTTGCTTTTCTGTACTTCTGGTGTCATATCAAAAAAGTCATTGCCAAATCTAATGCCATGAAATTTTTTACTATGTTTTCTTCTAAGAGTTTTATAGTTTTAGCTCTTATACTCAGACATTTTTTAAAAATCAAATATGAGGTAATTTTTGCATATGGTATAAGGTAGGGTACCAATTTAATTTTTTGGCATGTAGATATCCAGTTTCCCCAATACCATTTGTTGAAAAGACTGTTTTTCCCCTGTTGAGTGTCCTTGACACCCTTGTTGAAAATTGTTTGAACATGTATGTGAGGATATATTTCTGGGCTCTCTTTTATTCAATTGTTCTATATGCCTGTCTTTTAAAATGTATTTGTAAATTAATTTTTTTAATTTTATTTTAATCATTGTTCAAGTACAGTTTTCTCCCCTTTACTCCCAATTGTAAATTAATTTTTAATTATAGTTGACATACAATATTATGTTAGTTTCAGGTGTACCACACAGTGATTTGACATCTAGATACCTTACAAAGTGATCACTACAATAAGTCTAATAACTATCTGTCACAGTATGTGCCTGTCTTTATGCTAATACCACACTGTTTTGATTACCATAGTTATGTAGTAAGTTCTAAAATCAGGAAGTATGAGTCTTATAACTTTGTTCTCGTTTGAGATTATTTTGGCTAGTAAGGTTCCCCTGAGATTCCATATGATATATGATAAATTTTTCTATTTTTGCTAGAAAAGTTGCTGGGATTTTGATAGAGATTATATTGATATTTTTAAAATATTGTCTTCCAAAATAAATTGAAGAAGGCACAAATAAATGGGAGCTTATACTGTGCTCATGGATAGAAAGAATAAACACCATTAAACTGCCCATACTACACAAAGCAAGCTACAGATTCAAGTCAATTCCTATCTAAGTGCCAATGATGTATTTCACAGAACTAGAACAAATAATCCAAAAACTTAAAGGGAACCACAAAAGACCCCAAATAGCCACAGCAGTCTTGAGAAAGAAGAACAAAGTTGGAGGTATCACTCAAACTGTACTACAAGATTATAGTAATGAAAAAAGCATGGAACTGGCATAGAAACTGGCACATACATCAATGGAACAGAATAGGGAGCCCAGAATAAACCCACACTCATACGGACAACTAATATTTGATAAAGGAAGCAAATGTAAAGCTGGTTTATTCAATAAATTTTCTTGGTAAAATTAGACAGATACATGCAAGAAATTAAATTAAACCACCTTCTTGTACTATATATAAGGATAAACTCAAAATGGATTAAAGATTTAAATGTAAAATCTGAAATCATAAAACTAGAAGAAAACATAGGCAGTAAAATCTTGAACATTTCTCTTAGCAACATTTTTTCTGATATATCTCCTTGAAACAAAAGAAAAAATAAATAAATAAATGGGACTACAACAACAGAAAAATGGATTGCACAGCAAAAACAAATCAATAAAATGAAAAGACAGCCTACTGAGTAGAAGAGGATATTCACTAATGATACATCTGATAAAGGGTTAATATCCAAAATTTGTAAAGAACTCCTACAACTCAACACCCAAAAATCAAACAATCCAATTACAAAGTGGACAAAGGACTTAAGTAGACACTTCTCCAAGGAACATACAGATGGCCAACAGACATATGAGAAGATGCTCAATGTCACTAATCATCAGAGAAATGCAAATTAAAACCACAATGAGATATCGCTTCACATCTGTCAGAATGTCTATCATCAATAAATCAGCAAATAACAAGTGTTGGCAAGGATGTGGAGAAAAGGAATCTTCATGTACTCTTGATGGGATTGCAATTTGGTGCAACTACTATGAAAAACTATCAAGTTTCCTTAAAAAAATTAAAAAATAATACCACCTTATGACCCAGTGATTCCACTCCTGGGTATATATCTGAAGAAACCCAAAACACTAATTCAAAGGAATCTAGGCGCCCTTGTGTTTATTGCAGCACTACCTACAGTAGCCAAGATATGGCAGCAATGCAAGTGCCCACAAATAGATGGGCGGATAGAGAAGTGGAATATTACTGAAACTTAAAAAAGAAATGAAATCCTACCATTTGCAACAGCATGGATGGACCTCAGGGATATTACACCATAGCATTTAGCCCAGAGACTGACCCGTGGTAGGTTCATGGTAAGTATGAGCGTCCATTACTTCTGCCTCACGTCTTTCCTTCCCTTCCTCCACTTACAGTTCCCCTTCGATTTTTCTTCCTCATCTCTGCTTTCACCGTTGTCTTCCTTTTCTTAGTCTGTGAAAAAATTACTGTCAGAAGGATAAAGACAAAAGTTTTTAAAAAATAGTCTTTATTTCTTAACTGATGTATTCATTTTCTCATTGTTTGATTCATTGATCCACTGGTTCATTCATTCCGATGTGTCTCACACAATAGGCCAACTGGCTCTGATTTGCCTCTTCCTGGGAAGGAGGCCCACCTTGACGTGCTGCCACTGGCAGTTCTCCCAGATACGTGATACTTGTTATCCTCCTGCCTGGCTGATTCCGGGTGTGCCTCATCCTTCTTAGTTCACTGCGTACAACCCTGGCCCATGTCCAAAACCAATAAAGGCGGGGAGGGCACTGTCCTGATGCAATGATCTGTATTCAATCCCCTGCTACACAGTCCTCCATTCCCTCAGGACATGTCAGTCATGAAGCCCTATTTAATGACCATTTCCATCCTTCTGATCCTGGTCCATAAGACTCCAGGTAATTCAGGCCTCTCTCAAAAGCTCTGGGGTCTTATGTGTGCTATTAGTATCTTGGTGACTACACATACCTAAAGCCTTTCTTGTCTCAGATAAGTTGTGAATGCTAACCCCAACGTCCATCTCATGTAAAGCTCTCCCTTGGTTCTACTCTGCCAAGACCAATTTAAGAGGTTGTTGTTTCCTGGGGTAGTGGAGTGTTGAAGCATAAGATTTTAGGTAGTGCTGTCACTGGGATGGAAGCTTGATTCACGTACTAGGTGTGAGAGAGCTATCGGAGAAATCAGCAGGAGTTTGGAGTTTGGAGAGTGTGTTTTTGAGAAGAGATGTGGAGGGAGTGAGCAATGCTATTTATAAAATTGGGCTGGACTAATGTTTTCATGTAATTTGGAAAGGGAATGGTATTTTTGTTGAATGGAGCTGAGGGTGGAGTTGGGTAGAACTGAGAGTTAGGGTAGATTAAAGTTTGTAGTTGGTCTATGTTTTGGCTGTGAATTAGGACTGAGTGGTACGGCTAGTTTTATGCTTATGTTCAGGTTTATAACTGAGCCTTAGGTGGTTATCAGGGGAGATAGGGTTGGGAGTCAGAGTTAGAAATTTGGTTCAAGTAGGAGTCTTATTCCAGCAGAACATATGTGGGGTTTATCTGGGAAGTGGTTGGCTTAGCCCAGTTTTGAGGGGAATAAGTTTGAATAAGACAGTCAAATTTATCATAGCAGAGCTGTGGCTATTGAAATGGGGGGAATGAATGATGGATGAAAAATATCCAGTGATATTTTCAGATTCTTAAGAGTCTCTTTAGTGTGATTCTCTGGGACACTGGGAACAGTAGATATGACTGTAAGTAGAGAGGATAAAGATCTCTGAAGTCTGGAGTATCCTCAGTGTCTCTGTCAACCTTGGCACGTACAGAGAGACGTAGGAGAAGTCCCAACCCAGCCCTATGGAAAACCAAAGTTGTTTCTCCTTTTGTGGGATTGAGTTACTGTGTCTAGTGTTTTCTCCCCTCCCCTTCCTCCTCCCTCTCCTTTTCCCCCTGTCCTCCTTCTTCCTCCTTCACGTTCTCCGACACCTTCTTTCTCACCCTGTTTCGTCTTCTTTACTTGAGAGACAATTCTTCTCCTGTCCGGGAAAGCTCAGTTCCCACATCAGAATGGTGGTAAAAATCTCGGGTGGGTTTGGGAAAAACAAAAAATACCACACACACAAAAAGGAAGACAGCACTCAATGCTTCAAAAGTTGTACAAAGTGTTGCTTCCTTAATAACTGCTTCATACTTAGTGTCTGGCGCAATTTATGGGCAGGAACTGTTCTGGACAAACTTTTCTGGGACAATCAAAGTCAGTTTTTCCTTTCATCGCCCCAAACATATGCATATGAAATTACACTCTTTGAAAGCCAAGACTCTGCCTTTTAAGTTTATGTATTCCTGTTGTTTAACTGAGTGCTTGGCACAGAGTAGGTGTTAGGAAATGTTTATTGAATGGATGAATTTACAAATGACTTATGCCTAATAAATTCACATAGGTAGGGAGAACCTTAGAAGCTGGATGGGAAAGGATCGTGTTTGGGGTGCACGGGCGGCAGAGCAATCGTGGAGCACATTGATCTTGTCTCTAAAGATTGATGTGACACCCCCCCAGGTTATTACAAAGTATGACACACCTTATTAACCTCCTCCTGCACAAACACAGCTGAGACTTTTCTGATCTGGTGCAAACTCCCCCATTCCCATTTCTCCCACAGGGAGACGAGGCCAGAGGTCCCGCAGCTCAGAGGCAATGCTGAGGGTCAAAGGCAGGTCTCCCTAGATTTCAATTGGAAGATGGAGGGATCATCAAAGGTGACATTAACTTGATGTAGGTGTTATTGTTTGTGGTGACACAAGGCCATATAAGGGTTGAACAGCTACAGAAGTGAGAAGTCATAAATGTCTATGCCCTGGCTGGGTTACTCAGTGGGTTAGAGCATCGCCCCCGTACACCGAGGTCTCGGGTCCGACGCTGGTCAGGGCACATACAAGCATCAACCAATGAATGCATAAATAAATGGGGCAACAAAATTGATGCTCTTTCTTTCTCTCTCTCTAAAAGTCAATCAATAAAATTTTTTAAAAAAATGTTTATGATAAAACCCTTGTTTGTTTGTTTTTGTTTGTTCGGTCACCTTAAACAGAATCCTCCTGGGATGGTCTTGACCTGCTTTCCACATGGAAAGAGTGAGGAAAAGGCAGCCTGCCTGATCCTTCTGCTCAGCATCTATGTTCCTATCTGTCTTCTAGTGACTACAAAGTCAGAATCTTGGGTGCCTCGGCTTCCACACATTGTGTTCAGGAGAAAAGGAAAATGCTCCAGTTCAGATTCAACCAGAAGAGCGTGTGTGTCACTCCGGGGAGGCCCCCTGTGGCTCTCCCTTTCCTGCAAGTAGGCAGGTTCATAAGTGGTGGTTCTCAAAAGAGAGACAGGTTCCATGATGAGGGCGAGGGTTGAGGTAGGAAATGCAGTGGCACCACGATGCTGGAGTGTGGATGAAGGGGCACCGTGGCTGAGATAGCAGCTGAGTGCCTCCTCTGGACCACAGTGCCAACTTGGGGGGTAGTTTGTGTACATACCAACACTGCAGTGCTACAGGATGTCTGCTTCTGAAGTATTTCTTCTTTCTTTTCCGCCCCACTTCTAACTCCCTTTACACTTGAAAAATATTACTTTGTCTTGCCAAAAAATTAACAAAGTGTTTTGTTTTGTTTTTTTTTTGCCATGCAGGAAATAACATCAATCTCGTTTTGTCCAGTGTTTACTAGTGTGGGCGGGCATTGAGACCCATCCATGCTTAGCACTGAGTACGTGGCTTGGCCCAGAGTGAGTGCTGGTAAATGGATGTGGAATAAGAGATGGATGGATGGTGGAAAGGGCTCTTGAATGCTCAGCTATGAATTTTGGACTATCTAATGAAAACGGTAGAAGCCTCAATGCCTCTAGACATCACACAATATGTTACCTTTTCTTAGAAATTTTATCATGTAGAGAAGCGATGTGACATTGAGAGGAAACAGTTGGTGCTTAATATCATGTACACCAGAAACTGAACCCTGGCTTGGTCAAGCATGAGCTACAGGAATATGGACAGAACACAGCCTCTCTGTGAGCCTCAGTGTCTTCAACTAATGAATGGAAGTAACAGCAGGCTTTTGCAAGGGGTCAGTGAGGCATTATTTGTAAAATGCCTGGTACACAGAAGATGCAGGATATGTGGCTGTGACTGGGAGCACCAGTTCCTTTCTAATGCCTCCTTTGTCTTTGAAGGTTCCAGTGGGTAGCTACTGCTATAGATGACTAATATTTATAGAACGCTGACTTGTCTCTGGTGTGTTTTCCGGGGAAAAGCCTGTATCCACACAGACATGTGTGGGTGCCTGACACACAGCCATTAATGCTCACAACTGAGCTTCAGCCCTACATAGAAAATGTGTGCAGAGACTTGTACAGTGAGCACTTACGGTACGTGTTTGCTCGAATGCTTCGAAGGACAGAGGCGATGCAGGGGCTCGAAGACGCATGCATGCGCTGCCTCAGAGTAGATCCCGGCTGTCTCTGGCGAGAGCTGTGTGTGGGAACACATCTGTCGGTGGATTTGGGACATGACCGAAAGTCACTCGCAGGGGCAGCCCTCGCAGCCCTGGGCCCGCAGGAGAAGACTCCCGCATCAACAACACTGCCCAGTATTTGGTTTTTATTACTTTTCTGAGCATATTATATATGCTAATTTCATCATCATCACGATGTTAAAAAGTTGGCTTAGTTATTACTCCCAGTGTGAGGACGAGGCAGTGGCGGGCCAGAGAACTGAAACGACTTGATCAGGGATGAAGAGCTTTAATGGCAGAGCCCAGATTTGAACTGAGGTGGTTTTGACTCTAGATCCTGTGCTCTTAATGTTATTAGGCTTTGTTCTTCTTAAATCATGCTTCCTCCCTCTTACTTTCATTGCTGCATAGACGCTGAACATGGCTATGTTTTTTCCAGGTGGCCTGTTCAGATCCTACTTTGGCGGGAGCCAGGAGCCTTGGGATCCATGCCACCTTTACCATGGCATCTGCAGAAACACCTGCAGGAAGGAGGAAATTCAGCACCTAACCTGCCCCAATGACCAAAAGTGCTGCCTGAAACTTCCCGTGAAAGTAACTAGTTCTAACAATGCGAAAAAGAACTGCAGCCTGTCGGTTACAGACACTTAAAGCTACTTGGAAATCTGAATATCACCGACTTTACGCCCTCCTTGGGGCGCCCTCCCCATAAAAATGCATTCCTTCTCGCGTGTGTGTCTTTCCTCTGTGGGTAGTCGTTGCTGGGCAGGGAAAGGTCAGGCAGGGAGCTGGAGAGCCATGGAGTTTAGGAAAGGGCACTGGCAAAAATAAAAAAAAGCAAAGCAAATGGGATGTTGGGACAGCTCAGTAGACGATGAAGGTGCCAGAGATGATGTTTCTGCTCTGCTTGGTGCGTGAAGAGGGCTGTGAGTTATCCTGGAAAGCACAGAGAGAAGGTGACACCTGGATCAAGTCTGGGTGATCCAGCGAGCGTGCAGAGGAGGTCGCTGAGTCCCTGGGGTCAATACTGCGGGATCAGGACAGGGACACCAGGGTTGCCCTTGATATCCAGAGAGCTGTCCTGGTGTGTTTGGTATGACGTGGTGTCCTCAGGAAGAACCAGAACCAGGTGGGTAGATAAAACAGAGTGTGGAGATCTGTTGCATAGACAAGGGCAACATTTTGTAAGTGGTAGAGCTGTTGGTCAGTGGAATAAACAGACTTATCCCTGGGCACTTGGCCAGTTGTGAGGCTGGAGGACCACTTCTGGATGTGGGATGGAGGTAATGGTGGTCCCGGTGTCAGGGATTTGGAACAGAAGCTGGACATTGCACTTCATAACCTTTAAAATCCTTTCATTCCCGAGAATTGAGGAATATTGTTTTCTCACTCCAAACTTAGTGACCACTGATGTTTGACATGCTGTGGAATTTTCAGTGTTATCAATACTCCTCTTCCGTGGCTAACGTCTTATCTCTCCCCCTCTTCGGAGCCAGACTAACAGAACCAGTGTCCCAGCTACACTCTGCAAGTTCCACATCCCCAATTTCACCCCCGCTAAGAGAAGTCTGAATTTTGCACTTATCACTTCACTAAAATGGCCCTGGTTTGCTCACCGATGCCCTCATTGTTGAAAAACTTGAGTATTCTTTAGGTTTTCCCATTTACTTTGCCTCTAGCTACTATCTTCACTGCATTGCTCTGAATCCTTGCTTTTTTTCCCTTTACCCGTTTTTTATCCTTGTTCAGTTACAGTTGTTCCCAAGTCTCCCCTTAGTACCTCTTTTTAAAAAGGTACCAAGATTTTATTTAGGTATGTATGTATGTATGTATGTATTTATTTATTTATTTTTAGAAAGAGGGGAAGAGAGAGAGGGAGAGAGGGAGAGAAACATCTATGTGCAAGAGATTCATTGCTCGGTTGCCTCTCGTACACCCTCAGCTGGGGTCCTGGCCGGCAACCCATGTCCTGGCTGGAAATCGAGCCAGCAACCTTTTGGTTCGCAGGCTGGCACTCAATCCACCGAGCCGCACCAGCCAGGACCAGTCCTCCCTTAAAAATCCTTGTTTGCCTTCACTTCTGGTCTGTGGGTGCTCTTTATTAGTCCCTTTTGGGGTTTCTTCTTGAGCCACTTACCCCATGATGTGTGTTATCTTCCCTATTTTTTTTTCTCTCTTTCTCACTATGGGCATTCTACCTGCATTTCTCATTGTTAGACAAATGACGATCCCAGATCTAACCAATGGACAAGAGGTCACACACTCAATAAGAAGTCGATACAGTTGGATTTTTAGTTTCATGGAATTTAGAGGTCTGATGGAAAAACTGAAGCCCTGGCTGGCGTAGCTCAGTGGATTGAGCGTGGGCTGCGAACCAAAGCATCGCAGGTTTGATTCCCAGTCAGGGCACATGCCTGGGTTGCAGGCCACGGCCCCCAGCAACCGCACATTGATGTTTCTCTCTCTCTCTCTTTCTCCCTCCCTTCCCTCTCTAAAAATAAATAAATAAAATCTTTAAAAAAAAAAGAAAAGAAAAACTGAATGATGTTTATATCTTTGTGATTCACGGACTTTCAGATGTGTTTGTCAGACAGGGAACAGGGACCTGGCAGAAACCAGGTTTCAAGGAGAGTTGCAGAAATTTCCTGGCATAAGCAGCATAGTTAGACACATATTTTAATATTTGGAAGAAAGGGTTCAGCATTGTAGTTGAAATATATAATATTTCCAGGCTTCCTATGTCAGCAGTATTTGTAGAGTGAAGGTGGTTGTGGCATTCTAGATTTAAAGCAGATTCCCACTTCCCTGGTTTCTGCAAGTCTTAGAAAGAAACACGACTACGGAGACAGAAGGATATGTCCCCTGCTTCTCGCCACTGCTCAGAAGCCGTGTGATCTTGGGGAAGTTCTGTATTTATATATTCAACTCAGACTGGGTCCCAACTCACATATTCAATTACGTATTTGTTATGTCCTCCTGGATTTCAGGCTCAGAATGTCCTAAACTGAATCTAACTCTGTTTGCTTGCCTGAAAACCTCTGCCTTTCCGTTTCAGTAATTGTCATTTACAATCTGTTCCGTTGCTCCATTCAGAAACCTAGAGTGAGTCATTCCCAACCCCCCTCACCCGCCGGATGCATCTCAAGTCACCACGTCTAAGCCATTAACGTGTGCATTTAGGTCCAGCTCTTAAACCGATCTCAATTCAATGATGAAATCAGCCTTTGCGCAATTGTAAGTAGAGGATTCACTATTATTACAGTGAAAATTCTCAACTAATTAAGAAACCCTTCATGTTTTTTATTCCCTTGAATGTACATTTTGACTCCTTTAGGAATTTCCAATGTCATATTCCCTTTCTTCTCAAAAGCAATGTGATTTCCTTTGTTTTCAAATGCATATTTGTCTATCTTAATTTTGTTATCCGCATTCCCATTAAATAGTGTCTTTGACATTTGCAGTTTTGTAAGATCTCCCCCATTCTCACCAACATCAGTTTTTCTCATGTTTTCCTTCTCCAGTTTCACTTTTTTCACTGTTTATCAACACAAATCTTACAAGAGTTTTTTGAGGTATATTAACTTGTAAAAGAAAGCATGTAATTTTGACATGTTAAACGGTGGGGTGAAGTGAGTCCCCTCCCCTAGCTGACGGGCACCCTGCTCGTTTGTGCATCAGGTCAACCCTCAGGCTGGCTGGCTGTTAGGACTGACACCAGCTACCGTGTATGAGCTGCTGTGTGACTGCCAACCACATGGAGCAGAATTTGCCTCAGCAGGATCTGGAGCGTGCTGAGAGCTCTCTTTCTATGTGACCCTTGCAAAGCTAATTAAATCCTGTTTCGATGTTGTCTGAAGCTGGCCACTGGATTTGTTGGTTCCGGGGCTTTTTAAGAGGGACTCTGGTGCAACCAATGTCAGACACTACCTGTGACTGGCCCTGGGAAACCTGTTTGGAGATACAAAGTGATCCACAGTCTGTGGCTGTCTGTGCTGGGGCCGAACGTGTGCAGGAAGGACCAAGTTATGCACTGAGGCCCGCTTCCACCAGCACCAAGTCTGGGGAGAGGTCATCAAAGGCCCAAGGCACCCCAAAGTCCACCTCTGTTTGCTTCCATCTGCCTCTGCCTGCCAACTGCCCCATGAGCTCAGTCACTGAAACAGCCGTTGGCAGTTCTCAAGTTGTGTAGGGTAAGTTCTCAGCAAGTCAACAGGTAGGAGCAAGCAGTATTCACCAGGTTGGTACAGGTTCAAAGTTGGTACCAGTGCTGGGTCTGAGGCTGCAAATGCCTCAAGCCTTTCTTGTAAGGCAGGTCTAGCGATAATGAACTTCCTCAGTTTTTCTTTGTCTGGAAAAACTTTATCTTTCTTTAATTTTTAGAGGATAATTTTGCTGGGCACATATTTTTGTAACAATGTGCACTCTGGACTCTTTTGTTACCTACAGTTAGCAAGGAAAAGATTGTAGGGGTCTTTAGTGGAGAAAGCTTCATGTGTTTTCCACAGTGATGAGGGCTCTTTGGTCCTTTGGTGGCAGAAGCTTCTGGTTTGTTTTTTTTTTTCTCTCCTTTTCCAGTACAGACAGAGCTCACTGATGAGGGGATCCCCTGTGGTCCTGAGCTTTGCTGGGCTGAGGTGGGGTGGTGCTGGTAAAGTGCTTCCGACCCTTCTGATGCAGCCGTCCCTGGTAGCTGTGCTCCACGGGGTTGCTGTAGACTCTTCACTGCACCCTGGAGCTCCCCCAGAGCCATTCTCATTGGTGGAGACTTAAAAAAAAACCTTTTTTTTGGCAGGGAGGGAGAAATACTGGGATCTTAGTTTGCCATTTCATTGACATTATTACTTCCTGACTTGTTTTTCACCTTCCATATTTTTCTCCCTTTTTCCATCCCTCAGTTTCCCCATGTCGCTTTTTTCTTTTCTTTTACCCTGATGGATAGTACATTGCTGTGCATACAGTAAGTGCTGCTGACTAATGCGATATACTCCTGACATGAATGTAAAGAAATATGTTTTTAAAGTTTCTTTATTTCTCATAATAACTTACTAGCCTTTTTCATTGTTGAATTGATTAACTGTCTCCTTTATTCCAGTTTGCCTTACACAATATATAAACTGGCTCTAATTTTCCTTTGTCTCTTACCGGAAGGAGCCACCTTGATGTGGGTACTGGCAAAACTGCTCCATGCACATGGAGTTCCCCGATGACATATGTAATACATGTTACCTTTCTGCCTGGGTGACCCCAGGCATGTACCATCTTTCTTAGTTCACTGCCCACAACCCTAGCCTACTTCTGAAACTAATAAAGCAGGGCACTGCCCTGCTGCGAAGATCTCTGTTCTGTCCCTTGTGTGTGCCCTTTATCCTCTCAGAACCTGTCAGTTATGAAGCCTTGTTTAGTCACCATTGTCATCTTTCTGATTCTGGTTCATACGACTTCAGGTAACTCAAGGTACTCTCAAAGGTTCTGGGGTCCTGCATATGGTTTTGCAGCTTTGGTAACCTACTGTCAGACGGCTTAGGGATGCTAGCCTTAGGTTCTTATTATGCCAGGATTCTACTGGCCTCGTTCTGCTATGATCCATTTCAAGGTTTAGTGCTCCTGGATGGAGGGGTTGTAGCGTAGAGCATATTAGAGTGACAGTGTCATTAGGATGAGAGCTTGGGACATGGGTTATGTGTGTGGAATTAAGTCCAAATTGAAGCTTTTATTTACTTACTTACTTACTTACTTATTTTTAGAGAGAGGGAAAGGGAGGAAGAAATAGAAGAGAAACATCAACATGTGTGGTTGCTTCTCATGTGCTCCCAAGTGGGGACCTGGCCCACAACCCAGGCATGTGCCCTGACTGGGAATTGAACTGGCAACCCTTTGGTTTGCAGGCCAGCGTTCAATCCACTGAACCACATCAGCCAGAGCCAAATTGAAGATTTGTAAGATCAATAAAGGTGTTACTTTGGAGAGTGGGAAATGAACTGTGGTGCAGAGAAGACAGGGCCTTTTGGTTGGAGTAATGGTAGAAAACAAATAGTAATTAGCTGGAAGTAAGCGATTGTGTTTATGGAATTAGGCTGGGCCGACGGTTCGGGAGAGGCCGAGCTGGGAATAACACTTGCGGCTGAGTGGACGTTGCAGTGAAGTGGGCGAAACTGGGACTTGGAGTGGGTAGGGTTCTACGTGGGTTGTTGTTGAGTCGAGGCTGCATATTGGTGCTGCCTGGTTTGATTAGTGTTGTGTTTGCCTTGGGACAGCGTAGTATGGAGGTAAGGCTGGGGTTTGGAGGTAGATCTGTCAGGTGCTTGTTTCAAGGAGAGTGAGTGTGAGGCTGATAGGGGTAGAATTTGGATTAGCTTTGGGTAGGGGCTGGTTGGACTTAAATCAAACACCTGAGTTTTTCTGCATTTATTTAGATAATCTCAGTGATGAAATTCCTCAGCTTTTGTTTGGGATAGTCTTTATGTCTCCTTCATTCCCGAAAGAAACTTTGCTGGATAAGGCATTTTTGGCTGGCAGATTTTTAAAAAAATTCTGCATTTGAATGTATCATCCATATTTCTGTGACCTACAGTATTTTTGTGTGTTTGTTTTTTAAAACATTGATAAGAAAATTGCTGATAGCCTTGTGGGGGTTCCTTTTAACGTGAAAAAAAATTCTGCTGCTTTAAAATTTTTCTCTTTGTCTTTGACTATAGGCAGTTTTATTATAAAGTGTTTTTCAGGTTGAACTTTTAGGTGACTCATTAATCTCATGAATATGCATGTTTAGTTCTCCCTGTATTTGGGGAGTTCTCACCCACTGTTTCTTTAAATAAGCTTCCTGCTCCTTTATCTCTCTCTCTTCTTTCTAGGACTACAATAATGCATTGGTGATTTTTGTTAATGGGAATCCATAATTGATGTAAGCTTTCCCCATTCTTTTTGCTCCCCTGGCTGGATGATTTTAAATGACACACCTTACAGCCCACTAATTCTTCTGCTTGTCAGACCTGCTGCTGTAGGTTCCCACCGCATTCTTCTGTGCAGTCACTGCGTTCTTCGACTTCACTGATTCTGCTTGTGTTTCTTTTTAATGGTTTATATTTTTCGTTGAACTTATTTTGTTCATGTAGTGTTTTTTTCATTGAGTTGTCTTTTTTTATAGCTCTTTGAATTTTTTAAAGGGGACTATTCTAAATTATTTGTCAGACAGTTCACAGATCTCCATTTCTTTAGGGTCAACCATTGGAATTTTACTAGTTTTTTTTACTGCGATGTCATATTTACTTGATTATTCATTATCCTTGTGGACTTGCTTTGGTGTCTGTGCATTTGAGAAGTGGGTACTGCTTCCAGTCCTTATAGGCAGACTAACTTTGGAAAGCAAAGGCCTTCAAAAGTCAGCCCATTCAGAGATTCTGGGTGGGCCATATGCTGGTATTCCCAGGAAGGTTTGATGCTGGAATTTTGGGCCCTTGGTGTGTCAAAAGCCTGGGATGGCAGTAAGTCAGCCTGGTCCTGGGTCCTGTCAGAATCCTATGTCCACATGTGCCCCCTCATAGCCTGGGTTTGCTGGTGTTATTGGAAGGTTGGGACCTCAGGAGACAACCCAGCATTCACATCTGCAGGAGATAGCCAGTGCTGGGTTGTGCTGAGAAAATGGTGCTTCAAGGGTCATCTGGGCCCATTGGAGCCAACAGATCCTCTGGTGAGAAACATGGGTTTACAGAAGCCCACTGGCATTCTGGTTCGATGGAAGTGGTTAGTGCTGGGGTGAGTTAGGAGTGTGGGTTTGTCAGAGTCCATTGGATCCTGGGGCCACAGAAGCTGTCTGAATCCATGGGAGCCAGAAGGTACTGTGGTAGCTTACGGGCCTGGGTTCAATGGGGCCCTCTAGGACCCTGGAGCCAAGGATGCTTTCTGGAGTGGTGGTAGCCACCTGGGCCTGCTGAGCTACCTGGGGTTGCTTGAACTGACAGGCACCTAGGTTCGTAGGAACCTGTGGAGAACCTGAAACTGAGAAAGCCAGCCGGAGCCACTGGTGATGCCTGGGGTCACTGGGAGCTGCCAGGGTGAGTTGGGGCCTAGATTTTCAGGAGTCTTCTGGGAGCGCAGTGCTGCCAGAGCTGCCTCAGGCATGGAAGCCTCCTAAGACCACTAAAACCAGCAGGCTTCAGGGTGAGCAAGGGGTCTCAATATGCAGAGATCTGGTACTGTGGATGCTGCCTGGGGCCACGGAGCCTGAGGATGCTGGGGAACCAGAGAGTGGATGGGGCAAAAGTGAGCAAAAAAAAAAAGGAGAGTGGATGGGGACAAATGTTCCCAACATTCTTTTTTTAAGTATATTTTTTTGACTATACTACTACAGTTTTCCTAATATTTTCCCCTTTGCCCTTTCCGCTTAGTACCCCCCTTCCCTCCAGCAATCCCCTGCCTTTGCTCATGTCTTTGGGTCATGTGTATAGTTTTTTGGCTTTTCCATTTCTTATACTTTTCTTAACATCCCCCTGTCTATTTTGTACCTACCAATTTGGCTTTTTAATCCCTATACATTTCCCCCATTCTCCCATTTCCTCCTTCCTGGTGAGAACCCTCTGAATGATCTCCATATCTATAATTCTGTTCCTGTTCTAGCTGTTTGCTTAGTTTGTTTTTTTGTTTGTTTAGATTCAGTTGTTAATAGCTGTGAGTTTGTTGTCATTTTAATGTTCATAGCTTTGATCTTCTTCTTTTTCTTAAGTAAGTCCCTTTAACATTTCATAATATAAGGACTTGGTGATGAACTCCTTTAGCTTTATCCTGTCTGGGAAGCACTTTATCTGCCCTTCCATTCTAAATCATAGCTTTGCTGGATAGGGTAATCTTGGTTTTAAGTCCTTGCTTTTCACCACTTTGAATACTTCTTGCCAGTCCCTTCTTGCCTGCAAAGTTTCTTTTGAGAAATCAGATGAGAGTCTTATGGGAACTCCTTTGTAGGTAACTCTCAGCTTTTATCTTGCTGTTTTTAAGGTTCTCTCTTTATCCTTAATCATTGGCATTTTAATTATGTGTCTTAGTGTGGCCCTCTTTAGTTCCAAGTTTTTGGGATTCTGTGTTTTCTGGGTTTGTATGTCATGTTTTTTTGTTTGTTTGTTTGCCAAATTAAGGAAGTTTCCTTTCATTATTTTTTTCAAATAAATTTTCAATTTCTTGCTCTTCCTTTTCTCCTTCTGGCACCTTTACAATTCAGATGTTTACACTTTTGGAGCTGTCCCAGAGTCTTCTTATTCTCTCCTCATTTTTTGAATTCTTTCATCTTCATTCTGTTCTGGTTGATTATTTTTTTCTTCCTTGTGTCCCAAATCATTGATTTAGACCTTGGCTTCCTTCTCTTCACTGTTGGTTCCCTGTGGATTTTTCTTTATTTCACTTAGTGTAGCCTTCATTTCTTCCCTTTTGCTTTTGCCATATTCAATGAGTTCTCTGAGCATCCTTTTCACCAGTGTTTTGAACTCTATATCTTATATGTTGGTTATTTCGGTTTTGCTTAGTTCTTTCTCTGGGGTGTTGTTTTTCTCTTTCACTTGGGCCATATTTCTTTGTCTCCTCAATTTGGCAGCCTCCCTGAGTTTGTTTCTGTGTAGTAGGTAGAGCTGCTTTGACTCCCTGTCCTAGTGCACCTACTAAGTTGTATGGGGCAGAGCTTTAGGTATTTGCCAGGACAGGGCAACCCACTTACGGAATTCATTGCTTTGTGGTTCTGTATATGGGAGAGGACTCAGAGAGGGGACAATGCCACTGAGGCTTACTCATCACTTGCCCTATTTCCAGTCACTTCATCCCCTTCCTATATGCAAGTGTGCTTTTCCAGCTGGTGCCCCGGTGGTGGTTCCCAGAGTGGGTGGTTTTGCATTCATTATAGACCATGCAGGCCCTTTAAACAGATTCTCCCAAGAGACTGGCAGTTTCTTCCACTGCCCCAACCCCCACTGGTTCTTACAGCCAGAAGTTATGAGGCTTTAGCTCCCCAGTGTTGGAACCCTGGGCTGCTCAGTGTGGCCTGGGGCTGGGATCGCTCACTCCCAATGTGTCCCTGATGATTTTATCCTCCCGTGAATGTGGGACCACCAGTTCCACTGGCCACCTCACTGCCTTGCCTTGTCTTGCCGCTGCCATACCACATCCTCTCCATCCCTGCTCCCCAGCTCTGCCCCTCCCACCCATCTGAATGAGTGTGGCTTCTTTAAATCCTTGGTTGTTGGACTTCCACACAGTTCAATTTTCTGGCTATTCTAGGTGATTTTTGTTTTGCAGTTAATTGAGATCCTTCTTATTGTTGTGTGAGGAGGCAAAGTGTGTCTACCTATGTCTTCATCTTGACTGAAAGTTCCCTAATATTCTTGAGTATAGATTTTTTTTGGTTAGGCATTTGCTTCATTAATGCATGTTCTTAACTGGTTTTGTTACCAAACAGACCCCGGGGGTGGTGATGATATACTATTATTGAATGGACCCACCCTTGTTCTCTGGGGGTCCCCCACCCCATACTAGGTTCACCTTGCCTACCTCCAGGGAAAGATGTCTTTCAGTGCCAGAGACTGGTGAAAAGGAAAGGGATTGTTTATTTAAAGAGTTATGCAAACTTCAGAGTAATGACTTAATATCTTCATTGAGATCCCAAAGTCCTTTAGAATACCCACAAACACACAGTCCTTCCTTCCCCGCTCTGCCCAGTCTGGGGTACCATATCTCAGAAAAAGAAACAGAAGTCCATGGTTCTCTGCTCAAGCTGTGTGGTCCCAAAAAGACGTCACATGGCTACCACGTCTAGGTTTAAATCCCCATGCCAATTTTCCTCAGCCACACCATTTCCGACTCCTCCCACAATTGGCCACAGCGGCCAGCATTCCCATATTTCTCCAGCTTTACTGGGCTGCCATAGAAAGTCTGGGCAGGTGTGGCCCTGTGGTGTGAAGCCAATCATCACCAAGCTCTTTTGCAAGCTCTGTAACCAGGGGCAGCTGCCTCCCAGTTACATTATGGGTTGAAGTCACTCCCATCCCCTGGCTCAATGCATGGCCACAGCTGTTTAACACATCTATGAAACCAGTTAAAGGTTACAGATATGTTAAACGACTGTTCTAGAGGTCATCTGCAAAATAGTTGCTATTCAAAACAACTCTCAATGGCCCTGCTCCATGTGTCTCATCCCCCAGCTCAGACTTACAGGGGTGAGGACATCCTATATATTTTTTTTTCTAATATTTCCTGGACACCCTGAGTTCTGGACCTCGTTATAAATCCCTTGGCTGCCCTTTGGAGCCCCCCTTGGCTGCACCCTGTTACAGTTTCTGGAGTTCCTTTCCACAAAGTTCCTTTGGTACACATGTTGTTTATTTCCTGTTTCTACGAGGGAAATGAGGACTTGAAGCTTTCTTGTCTACCATCTCGTTGATGATGTCACTCCAGTGTTCTGAGTCATGTAGACCAGAACTGTAATGTTAGTTCTCTCCCTTACCAAATTGGGGACCTCAGCAGAAACATCACATCTCTTTGTGCTATACTTTTCTTATGTTGACAAATGGATACGATGATAGTTTTCACTGAAGCAACATGCAAAATTTCTTGACACAAGTGGTGTTAAATGTTCGCTAGTAGTTCTTATTTTCTTTCCAAAGGCCCTATTTTCTTAAAAACCCAACTATTATTCCTGATTAATGCTAATAGAATGCTAGTTATATATGTCAGGAATTGTATCATTAAAGTATTTTCAGGCAAGGGATATATATGTATATACGCACCTATATGTATACACACATATATATCCTTTGCCTGAAAATACTTTAAACTGTGTGTGTGTGTGTGTGTGTTTTGCTTGCCTGTACATGATTGTGCACACCTATACACCTGTGGGTATTTATTGCAAACACATATGTCCATGTTTGGTTTGTGTATGATTGTGGATCTGTGAATAAATTGAAATGACCACATGTATCCATGCTATTGTGCCCATTGTTTATTATTTCAAAATGCAGAGGCACTGGTAAATATGTGTATGCCCTAACTTGGAGTAGACCCTGGCTATCTCAAAAAAGATTGAGCATTAAGAACACAAGTTCAGGCCAATTGGCACTTGCCCAATTTTGTAGTCTTAAACTCTCAGAAAAATACCTTTATCTGATAATAACAATAGAAATAACAAAAATAATAACAAGAAGGACTAAGGTTTAGTTATCTCTTAGTAAGGTTCTTATTCTAAGAACTCACATATATAAACTCATTTAATAATCACAAGAACCGAAGGAAGTAGTCTCTTTTATTATTATTGCTATTAGACAGATGAGAGCAGTGAAGGGACAGAGAGCTGATGTTCCTTGTCCAAAGACCAAGATCCGGTAAATAACAGAATGCAGGTTTGAATCTAGATAATTTTGATTCCAGTCCTGTGTACTTAACATTCCATGTCTTCTGTTATCATGGCTGTGCAGAGTCTAACCAGGGCCATATTTTTTCCAGGAGGCATGAAAAAATTGATCCCCAAAGTTAAGACACAGAAATTTGCAAATACCTGTGAGGGAGACCAAGGAGTGTGCAGAAAGAAGTGCAAAGAATCCGAAACTGCATTGCACTACTGCTTAAACAACAAAATATGCTGCGTGAAGTCGTCTTCCACCACCCTTACCACCGTCGTCGTGGTGGACACTGAGTGGATGAGATTCACCACCACCACAGGTTATCCTTTTTACTGAAGAGCCTCAACCTTTCTCCTTCTGGAAATCTTCCTGTCAAATATCCCCACGATAAAATTGCATTGCAGCCTCTTGTGTCTGTCTTTTATTCTACGAAGATTCATGATTGGAAGAGGAAAGCTGGGTGGGAGCCATAGAATTTGGTAAGAAGCTCCAGTCAAGAAAACAAAATGCTGATATAGTACAGAGGAAGGAAGATTATATTTTGCCTTGCTCACTACAGACCATGAAAAAGACATAGACAGGTATTTCCCCAAATTGGGTACTTAAATGGCCACTCTACATGTGACTGGGTGTCATTACTCATTACTCATCAAGGAAAAGCCTACTACAACCTCAGTGAGCTCTTACTCAGCATATGCCAACGTGGCCGAGCACGTGACAATGCCATATGCTGTAGAGGATACAGAGGAACTGGTGCCCTCATCTTCTGCTGGTAGGTATATAAATGAAACACTGAACATCTGCTTCACCATGCCCACTTACTTTAAGCATATACATGTAGAAATGTATACATATATACTATATCATTACATTGTTTATCAAAGCATCATGCCTTAAATGATACAATTTTTATTTGTAAAACAAAACCAAGTAAACAAAGAGATCTCTTTGGGAGGAAAATGAATGCATATACAAGACTTAGAGCAGGGAGAAGTACTGTTCAGGTGTTGATTACACAGAAACATAAGTCTGGTTTGCAGGAAGACTCTTCCCTGTAAAGGGGGAAGCCTATGAAAAGGGGGGGAAAGAAACATGAATTCTTAAGAACACACATTGGTTGTGAGGTCCACGGTGGGAACTGAAAGGGAGATTACCAAGGTGGCCAGGAAGTTATCACAAAGAGAGTGTAGAGCTGATTCCTTTAACCATTGTGCAGCCGAAGGGTTTAAAAGGAAAAACTGAAAATGTAGACTGCCAGCCAAGATGGAGGCATAGGCAGACACACTGTGCCTCCTCGTACAACCAAAACTAAGGAAAACAAAAATTTAGAAACAACAAAAAACAACCAGAACAGAGAGAAATGAACTGTATGGAAGTTTGACAACCATTCATCCAGACCGGTAAGAGGGGCGGAGTCCGGAGGCCTACAGAGAGCAGTGGAGGGGTCCCGGCAGGAAAAAGCAGTGGCTCGCAGACGCGGGCGCGCAAGGCGCAGGCAGCAGTTGGTGGACCCCAGATGCGCAGGGGCAGCTGACGGACTCGGTGGCAGACCTGGGTGCAGGAGGCAACAAGCAGACCCAGTGAGGGGCGCAAGGCAGCTGGCTGTCCACAGTCACACATTCACGTGCAGATAAACCAGGTGAAAACAGGCAGCAACACAGACCATGCAAACCAGGGACCCAGTGCTGGAAAATAAACCCTAAAAGCACCGATTGAAAACACCTGTGGGGGTTGAAGTGCCAGGAGAATTGCCCAGCCTCACAGGAGAGTTTCTTGGGGAGACCCACAGAGTCCTAGAACATACACAAGAGCACCTGCCTGGAGCCAGCACCAGAAGGGCCCAATCTGCTTGTGGGAAGTGGCAGAGGGGAATGAAGTCCTAGAGAGAGCGAGCAGGCGCCATTGTTCCCTTTCGGACCCCACCCCCACGTACAACGTCACAACCCAGCGACTGGGGTGCCCCGCCCTGGTGAAACCTAAGGCTCCACCCCTCAAACATAACGGGCATGACCAAACCAAAGAGAGAAAAAAAAAAAGTGAAATGAAGAAAAATGCACATGGAACCAATAGTGATGGAAAGAAAACTGGGTTTCAAATCAATGGAATGGACCAGAAGGAAGAAAGAAACAATCAAACAGAAAGGAATAAAGAAATAAGAATTCAAAAAAATGAGGAGAGGCTTAGGAACTTCTAGGACATCTTTAAACGTTCCAACATCCGAATTATAGGGGTACCAGAAGGAGACGAGGAAGAGCAACAAGTGGAAAAGTTATTTGAACAAATAATAAAGGAGAACTTCCCCAATCTGGCAAGGGAAATAGACTTCCAGGAAGTCCAGGAAGCTCAGAGAGTCCCAAAGAGGTTGGACCCAAGAAGGAACACACCAAGGCACATCATAATTACATTAGCCAAGGTAAAAATGAAGGAGAGAATCCTAGAAGCAGCAAGAGATAAGGGAACAGTTACCTACAAAGGAGTTCCCATCAGTATGTCAGCTGATTTCTCAAAAGAGATCTTACAGACAAGAAAGGGCTGGAAAGAAGTATTCTAAGTCATGAAAGGCAAGAGCCTACATCCAAGATTGCTCTATCCAGCAAAGCTTTCATTTAGAATGGAAGGACAGATAAAGTGCTTCTCAGATAAGGCCGAGTTAAAGGAGTTCATCATCACCAAGCCCTTATTATATGAAATGTTAAAGGTACTTATCTAAGAAAAAGAAGACAAAAAATATGAACAGTAAAAAAAGACTTCAAACTCACAGTTAGTAACAACCATACCTAAAACAAAAGCAAACTAAGCAAACAACTAGAACAGGAACAGAACCACAGAAATGGAGATCACATGGAAGGTTAGCAACAGGGGAGTGGGAGGAGGAGAGAGGGGGAAAAGGTACAGAGAATAAGTAGCATTGATCATAGGTAGAAAATAGACAGGGGGAGGGCAAGAACAGTATGGGAAATGTAGAAACTAAAGAACTTATGACACATGGACATGAACTAAAGGGGGGAATGCGGGTGGGAGGGGGTGGGCAGGATGCAGGATGTCCTCGTGGCTGCATAGAGTCTAACCATATGGTTAGACTAAAGGGTTTAACATAATTACCTCTTTAAATTCGGACTCTATCTCCACTTGCAGTCTCATTCTTAGGTTCTGGTAATTAGAACGTCAACATATGGATTTTGACATTTTGAGGGGACACATTTTAGCCAATAATAGTGAGCAAGGAAAGGTGATGGTGGAATTAGAACAGCAGAGGCTGAGACGGAGAGCAGGTGCTATGGAGGCAGACCTGAGAAGCCTTTGCGGCTGACGTGATACAGGGGCAGGGAGGAGCAAGGAAGTGTGTAAGATGTATTTTAGGGTCACGGTTTGAATACTCAGGTTGGGGCCGAGTTCCTGTGTCTCAGTCTCTCTTCATCTTCCTCACCTTCTAAGGTGGCATCTTCTAAAGTCACAGGTAGAGAGTGGATTTTCACCATTATTTCAAGAATGCCAAAGGCTTTAAGGCTTGAAAGGCATATGGAACTTATAACCTAGTCCAACACTTCCATTTTGGGGATGGGCAAACTGAGGCCAAGAGTAGTAAGGTGACTTAGCAACATCCTATTAGTGCATCTGGATTTTCCCTGTACCCTTTTCACTTCTGTAGGACTAAGGGCCTGGAGTCATGTTTACTCCACCCTCTAAGACATCTGGGCCCATTTGTGGGCATAATTTCTGTAACCAAAAATACATAAACACTCTTGGTACGAGAACAGGAAGCTGCTAAGGACTTTCTGCAGCCACTGGTGTGGTCTGGGTTGAAGCTGAAGTATTAACTGGAATCACAGGGTTTGGGTAATCTGAGACCCTGACTGATCCCCTCTCTAGATATCCCAAACACATCCTTTCATGTTTGGGACAGAAACGTTACTTCATAGTATTGCAGTGGGGAAAATGAGAGAATTGATGTGAAAGTATTTTGAGAAATGGGTTAACGGGTAAGGTGCTGCCATTATTGTGATGACTGTGCCTTGTCTTTCAACCGTGTTGTCTAGATAATTATGTCAATAGGGGCTACAGATAATGTCCCACTTTAGACATGACCGGCCTTGGCCTCTGAAGTAAGACTATCTGCTGCGCGGAAACAACTTCCTCCTTAACTGCGACTCAGAGTAATCTGTATTTGTGCCTGGATGTACCGATCGGTTCTGGGCGTGTTACATATTTTAACCACAAGGGGGCTCACGGAGCTTTCCCGTTCAGCTCACCTTTCGAGTTCGGGAAATGCGTTCTGGGGAGGAAGAGCACAGGGAAGCTTTTCTTCCTGCAGGGACCCTTTTCCACGCGAAGGAAGCACGGCGCCTGCACTTGGGCATCGTGGGCTCAAAGTCCTGCCACTGGGCTAGCGATCTGCGCCTTCGGGGCTAGTCATTGAAACGCTATGAAGTTTAGTTTCTTCTTCTGGAAAAGAAACATACCTTTGTTTTACCGTGCTTCGCTTTCTCGTGTGTGCCTCGCAGGTATTGTTTATTTTATGTTTTCTTGTGACTGGAGGCTCCGTAGCAACCACCAGCAAAACAATTACGACTTCCTGAAGGTTCAGATAATGGTTAGCATTTTTTTTAGTAGTAAAGTGTTTTTTTTAATTAAGGTTTTTTTAGACATAATATTATTGCACAATGAAGAGACTACACTACAGTGTAAACATAGCTTTTATATGCACTGGGAAACCAAAAAGTCTGTTTCACTTTTTGCAGGATTCGCCTTGTTTAGGAGATGCTGGAACCACCAGCATCTCTGGTGTGCCTGTTGTTTCGCCTCATAAAACAGCTGTTAAGACAAATGAGGTTGTGTATGTTAAGTGCTTAGGACAAGGCCTTGAACACAGAAAGTTCTCAGTAAATGTTGAGGGGTTTTGTTTGTTTTTTATTATATTTCCCTTCCATTTGGTTGGGGTGGACATGGTTGCCCCCTGGTCAGAAGGCACGCCAATCTTTGGACAGCAAAGTACGGCTAGGAGATTAGGTAAGGGATGAATTCTAATGCTGAGACCATGGTACAGAGCCTTGGGCTAACCCTTGAGCTGAACAGTAAAAGACCTCTGGATCACACTAGCCCATCTCAACAACCCAGGATGAGGCATTAGATTCAAACGAGGGGCCACGGTGGGATTCGCATTAGTGTGGAAAACTTCCCCAGCCAGAGACCTAGAGGTACATAGTCAGAGGCTTAGGAATACAGGATCCAGTCCCTATAAAACTGTCTTACCGTGAGAACCAATATTATCAGACACATCCTCGACAATCTAGAGATATTAAGCTACCCAGGACTAGAGAGACAAGATAGAGCAGTAGTTAGAATGAGCATATTTTTCTCTAATGGACTATGGGAATACCCAGCTGGTATCTAAAATCTAAGGAGCATGCAGGTGCCCTAGACAGTCATTTCACTTGCTCATCATAAAGTCTGTTGACATTCTTTTCTCCGAGTCTTAAAGACATAGTTGTACTTGCCATAGTCTTACGTGTCATCTCTTGTTTTTTGAGAACACTCGATGATTTCGGTTTTGTTAGAGGGATGCAGCAAATTTTTTTTTCCTATACATTTTTCTTCCTCCTCATTTACTTTGCAAGCTGTCCTGCATTGGCCAGTACTGTAGTTGCACCTGTGAACCCATCCATCTATTGAAATAAACAGAGATGCATAAACAGATACACAAAAAAGAGTTAAGACTATTATCCTAAGGGCATTGGTCATCGTAGTGACAACGGTGCCTGCAGAATGCCGACTGCTGGTCTCCATGGGTACTAGAGATGAGTGGTTATCGCTCTTCCTCCAGCTGGACTCGATACCTATGCTTATGATGTTCCCACTTCCAAAATGTTTCACAGGCTCATCAATGCTGGTTTCTCCTCGTCTCCAGATCCAGGTGCTTGCCAGGGAGTGGACCTACACCTTCAGTTCCCCGTCCCCCCATTCGTTATTCACTCATCAGTGATTTGTTGGGCACTTGCCATGTGCCCAACACCGTTCTGGTGCTCCAGGTGACGCCTAGAGCAGGACTTGGAACACTGAATGACCAATTTATATTGCTGACCTGGAGGCTAATGTTCTGGATGGTGTAACACTGCCCTTATATGATTGATCATTTCTGACTTAGCCCTACCTGGGTCAATGAAATACAGAGTGCAGACCCTGCTTCCCCAGCACATTGGGTTCAGTTGAGAGATCATCGTATCTTGGTTTAAATTACACATTCCCTCTGCTTGTTTCTCCCCCAGACTCCCCTTCTGGTAGGGAGTTCCCAATTCTCTCTTTCTCACCAGGATGTTCAGACCGGAAAAATCAACGTCAAGATGACTCTGATTCTATCTGTCAATGTGCAGACTCATTCTCAAAAGTGTCTTTTGCATCTGCAACTCCCTCCTCTCTTTGAGTTGCCCTCGCCAGGGTTTAAGACAGGCTGAAATCAACCCAGGGTTAGTCTAGAATTACCTTCTTTTGCTTGTAGAACAACTGAGTGATTGGCAAAGATTTTCAGTTTGAAAATCTGATCCAAGAGGAGATGCAACTTCCAACAGCAATGACCGAAAGGAAAACCGCAGAACTAAACATCATAAACTTTGGAAGCACCAGGAAGCCTAAGTGGAGGTGTAAGCTCCATTAGAAAGTTATTCACCACTTGGCCATGAAGCCTGTTGTGTGGTTAGAGAGCTCTGGTCATGTTTGATTTGGTGTCCAGAATCTTCTGCCCTAACTCCAGTGCCACCTTAAAACTGTAGATATCCAACATCAACCTACATATTTTTCCCTGTGTACTCAAAGACAAGAGCAAGATCCCTCCTCTGATTGCTCTAAAGGAGCATTCAAAGCCAAACAAGAATGGAGAGGTGAAATAGTGGGACTGGTTCCTACAAGAGGTGCTATCAATAGGAAGTGAAATTGAAGTGGAAGGTGCCTGGGATGAGATTCTGTTGACATCTGGGCCAAGGATATTAAGAACACTTAGAGATGCTGGGGTCGCTTCTGCATATAGAAGGGACTTCAGACAAGACGCCCTGGTTTCTGCTGATATTACCAGGTTCCCCGATGAGAAGCACCATCGCGGTGGAGGGCGACAGACTGCCTTTGTTAATGGAGCGTATTCATTATAAGGCTTCTCACCGAATCTCAGCCATCCCTGTGAGCTGTCCTCACTCCCACGTGTTTTCAGTTTTCCGGTGATTCTATGAGTAAGACCCCATTCTTACTCCCTTTTCCCTTCTCTCCATAGTCTGGTTACCTGGGGAAGCCTGAGGCAGGACCACATGGACAGCTAAGGCCAGGAGCAAGAGTTTAATGTATCCTGAGGGGGGCGAGGAAAGATCCGGCCGCACGCTGAACGAGCTAGGGAAGGCAGGTCTTCACTCCGCGTGTTATTGCCTCGGGTGGTGCTGAGTCATGGGCAGGTACATCAGAGAAGAGCAGAGCGTTCCACCACGCAGAACATCAACCTGCAGGTCAGCGATACAAATCAATCATGTGATGCTTAGAGTCGTTCTCTAGACGCCATCCGGGAGGGTGGATGGCAGCAGAGGGTGTACAAGGCCTGCACAAGTTGTGACATTGTGAAGAGAATGGGTCCACTTTCTTTTTTTCCCCCTTATTTTTATTGTTGACACTAATACAGATGTCCCCACTTTCTCCCACTTTAACCTCCTCCCCCTATTCCCACCCCCTTGCCCTCTGGCTGTCTCCACACTGTTGTCTGTATCTGTGGATTACGTATATATATCCTTTGGATAACACCTTCACCTCCTTTCATCTGTTCCCCCCCTGTCCTCTGAGAGCTGTCTGTCTGTTCCATGTGCCCATGCCTCTGTTTCTCTTTTGTTCATCAGTTTATCTTGTTCACTAGATTCCACATATGAGTGACATCTTATGATACTGTCTTTCTCTGACTGGCCGCTTTCACTCAGCGTAATAATCTCCAAGAGACTGGACCACTTTCCAAGGGGACTTCTTGCTCCTCTTCTCGGGTATTTAACTCCCTCCCCTAGGTTCTCACACCCTCTCTCCATCCTTCTTTCTTCCATAATATTTCTCAGGATGAGCTGGAACTAAGTGTTTTCCTAGTTGATCTCCCCTACAGGGCTGACACCGTTGAGGGAACTCTTAATAGACAGCGAGACCCCTGACGGTAGGAACCCCTGGAGGCTGGGATTTCCGTCATCCAGGGCGTGCGGAGAACCTTTGTCGAAAACAGTGAATGGAGGAAGCATGTAGAGTAGGCCCTCGTACCCTGATGGACCTGAGAATTGGCATTTCTCAGTTGACAGAACGCAGGCCCAGAGAGTGACAAAGCATTGTCCAGGGTCGCACTGTTGACAAGAAAAGAACAGACGAGAGCCCTCAGAACCCGAGTGCTGGCCCAGCTCTTCCTAACTCCGCACTGCCCTCCTTCCCTCCTACTCCGGCTCTTCGATATTAGCTGCTTCTGGGTCTTTCTCCGACCCCAGCCACAAAGGAGAGAGCAGAAACCATTTCGGGCAGGTTCCCTAACGAAGAGGGCACAGAAGGGGGCACTGCCGGGGCTCCAGCAGGAGGCTGGAGTCCTCTGGACTTTCTGTTCTGGTCCTCGGTCTGTCTTATAGTCACTTGACACCTTTCGGTGGGTCCATTGCTCTTCTGTTCTACCCTCTTCTTCCTACATTCGGCAGGTGTTAGGAACAGCTGGATGTGGGACTGAGAAAACCTTTTTTACCCTTGATATCCAGGTAGTACCTTCTCCAGAAGGCCACAGGTTCAATTCCCGGTTAGGGCGCGTGCCTGAGTTGCAGGCCAGGCTCTCAGTTGGGAGTGCACTAGAGGCAACCACACAATGATGCTTCTCTCCCTCTCTTTCTCTTCCCCTCTCTCTAAAAATACATAAATAAAATCTTTTTTTAAAAAAGGTAAGGGCCAGAGAATAGTATGATGTGTATGAGTGTCTATTTTGAACAGATTACTCAAAATAGACTCTCTGAGGAAGTGGCATTGAGTAGAAACTTAAATGTGCTGAGGAAGTCAGCCAGCCACATGGATATCTAGACTCCTCCAGGCAGTGAGAGCAGCAAGAACGAAGGCTCTGAGGAAGGAAAGTTCTAGGTGTCCTAGGAAGAGCAGAAAGTCAAGTGTGTCTGGAAGAGAGTGAGTGGGGGAGTGAACAAAAGGAACTTACATCACAGAGGCAGGCAGAGCTACCTCAAGTCAGACCTGATGGGGTCCTAACAAGGACTTTGAAATTTGTTTGCTATGTGATAAGAAATTGTATCCTACAGCTTAAGAGACCTTCAAATATGAGCAGGTTTTTCTTTTTTTTCACCTTTTTGTCTATAAGACATCACTTTCTTCATCTGTACGGTGAAGTATCTGGGCTACAGTCGTGTTTCCTGAAACGTGTGACCCTTGTCCCTGGTGGTACGAGTGATAATTTAGGTGGCAAAATAAGCACATATTTTAAATAATTTTTATCTTAATGCTCACTTGAGAAAAAATATCACTAGCTCTTGTGGTGTTGAATTTATAGATAGCTTCACTCAGGATATGGTCAAATATGAATTTAAGTAAGTATGTTCTATAAAAATATCAAGCAAATGATACTATAGCTTATCAATGATTTGGTAAAAAGTTTGCAAGATAATACACAAATGGCTGAATTTTGTGCTAGAAAATTAATAAAGACCATTCAGTGGAATAGAAAACTGAAGCTCAGAGGGGTCAATTGGTTTTCTTAAGGTCACACAACTGGTAAGTCACGGAGTGGGGAGTGGATTTCAGTCCATCTGACTCCAAATGCACCGCTCCGGGCACCAGGGAGTGTGCCGTCTCACCAAACACATACGTCTTCTGCGGTAACTGTGTCTTCATTTGTTTATTTTGCTAACTTTCTATTTTGAAATTACTATAGACTAACAGGAAGTTGCAGAGAGTAAAGAAATCCTGTGTATGCTTTCTCCAAGTGTTCTATTTTGAACAGCTATAGTACAGTGTCAGAACAAGAAAAGTGAGCTTGGTACAACGCTGGTGTGTCCTTCTGTGTCATTTCAGTGCAGGTGTGGATAAAATGTAAGCACTCGACACACAGAACTCTTCGACCACCACAGAGATTTTCCCTGTGCTGACTTTGCAGTCACACTAGCCCCTACTTCCCAGCACCCCTGACCCGCGGCAACTAACAATTTGCTCTCTAGCCCTCTAATATTGTCATTTTGAGAATGTTTTCTAAATTTACTCATACAGCGTATGACCTTCGGAGGTCGCCGCACCCATCAGCAGTGTGTTCCTTTCACAGCTGCACAGCCTCCCATGCTGTGGGCGCACCGAAGTTTATCTGACCATGCACATATCAGAGAACATTTTGGTTGTTTTCAGATGTGGGTTTTTACAAATAAACCTGCTATGAACGCTTATGTGCAGGTTTTTCTGTGATCCTTAAGTTTTCATTTCTCTGGATAAATGCCTAGGGGTGTTATTGCTAGATGGTAAGATGTTTGTGAGTTTAAATTTTCTTAAAAATTGTAAACTATTTTTCAAGGGTACCCATACCCTTTAACATTCTTGCCAGGAATGTATGAGACATTCTCCTCATCAGCATTTGGTATTGTTATGGCTTTTAATTCTAGCTGTTCTAAGAGCTGTGTGGTTGTATCTCATCCTGGTCTTCGTTTACATTTCCCTTATTGCTAGGGATGGGAACATCTTTACAGATGTTTGCCTCAGTGTCCTCTTTGGTGAGATGTCTGTTCGTTTGCCCCTTTTCTTTTGTAAAAAGATCTTATTTATTTATTTATTTATTTATTTATTTATTTATTTATTTTTAGGGAGAGAGGAAGGGAGGGAGAAAGAAAGGGAGAGAAACATCGATGTGCAAGAGAAACATCAATTGGTTGCCTCTCCCACGCCCTCAACTGGAGACCTGGACTGCAGCCCAGGCATGTACCCCTGATGGGAATCAAAGCAGCAACCTTTCGGTTCGCAGACTGGCACTCAATCCACTGAGCTACATCCTCCAGGACTTGCCTGTTTTCTAAGTGAATTATTTGGTTTTAACTTTTGAATTTTGAGAGCTCTTTATATTTCAGTTCTTTTTTGGATATGTAGTTTACAAATAATATCTGTGTCTATATTTGTTCTTTGAATCCTTTTCTTTTTTATTCATTACCTCTTTTTTGTTCTTTTTTGTGGTGAGAGTACTTAATATAATTAAGTACTTAAGAATAGTCACGTTGTGCAATAGACCTTCAGAACCTTTTCATCTCGCATAACTGAAACTTAACACCCCCTGACCGACACGGGCCCATTTCCCCTGCGGGCAGCCCCTGGTAACCACGGTGTCCTCTCCGCTTCTGTGAGTTTGATCACTGAGATTTTGCACATAAATGCAATCATGCGGTATTTTTCTTTCTTTCTCCGGCTATTTCCCTCAGCATCACGTCTCACAGGTTCAGACATGTTGTCATGAATGACAGGATTTCTTTTTAAAATGCTGATTAATATTCTCCTGCATGTATATACCACATTTTCTTTATCCATTCAGCTGTCGACAGACATTTGGGTGGTTTGCATACCTTGGCTGTTATAAATGCTGCAGTGAACACAGGAGTGCAAATATCTCTTGAAGATAGTGATTCATTCATGCAGACATCCACCCAGAAGTGGAATTGCTGGATCATATGTGGTAGTTCTCTTTTTAATTTTTTGAGGAACCTCCATACTGTTCCATAGTGGCTGCACAATATTATCTTATGTCTATGAATTTATTTGTGTCTTCTTCAATTTCTTTCATCAGTGTTTTACAGTTTTCAGTGTAGAGATCTTTCACCTTCTTGATTAAAGTTATTCCTCATATTCATTGTTTGTTGCAATTGTAAGTGAGATAGTCTCTCATGAACCACTCCAACTATCAATTAATTCTAATACTAATTAGTTCTGCCCACATTTATCACAAGGTAAAAATAGCAAATCAAGGAGGAAACAATTCCTAATGGAATTAATACAAAAATATGAAATATATGTAATGGCTTTATAGAATAGATGAGGCCTGGCTGGTGTAGCTCAGTGGATTGAGCGTGGGCTGTGAACCAAAGCATTGCAGGTTCGATTCCCAGTCAGGGTACATGCCTGGGTTGCAGGCCACAGCCCCCAGCAACCGGACATTGATGTTTCTCTCTCTCTCTCTCTCTCAATCCCCCCCCTCTCTCTTTCTCCCTCCTTTCCCTCTCTAAAAAATAAATAGATAAAATCTTAAAAAAACTTTTAAAAAATCCCTTAAAAAAAAAGATAAGGCTCTTTTCTGTCTTTTCCTATCCCACACTGCCTCCTTCAAATGTGAGGTATATTCATACTGAGATTATTGTTAAATTTATTACATAAATGCTATGCTAAATGTAGATACTCAGATAAATAAGATCATTTTGCTGTAAGAGAGTCTAGGCCAAGGGCCACTGGTGTGGGCTGTGAAGTAAAGAATTAATTTAGCATACTTGCATTTGCCCAAACTCTACATGTTCCCAGTCTCAACAGATTGGCCCTTGATCAGCTTCTGGCACATGTTTAACCCCTAAGTCTTTAAAATATCCCACCTGATAAAGTCCGAGGCTTGGGCCATGTCAGATAGTTTATGCTGACAAAGTGGTTTATGATAAATTACTGGTTTTGTGTGCGTGGGGCTTTAATCCAAGCTGCATAATCAGGGCTGTACAACCTTTTGGCATCCCTGGGCCACACTGGAAGGAAAAGGGTTGTTTGGGGCCACACATTAAGTACACAAACACTAACGAAAACTGATGAACAAACATAAAAAGGTCCGTGCATAATTTTCGTGATATCCGCCACCACAGAAGAGCAAAAAGGTCCTCACATAATAACCCTAATGATGCAGCAGCCCTTTCAATAATCCTTTAAAATCATCGAGCAGCTCCCACGTTTGTGATCACTAATAGAGAAAATGTATATATCTAAGTAATGAAACTTAGTATAAAACTTAGTAATAAAACTAAGTAATGTTTTAAGTAAATTTATGATTTTGTGTTGGGCTGCATTCATACCCATCCTGGGCTGCATGTGGCCCGCGGGCTGCAGGTTGGATGCCCCTGCATCTGTGTTTGAAATCTGGGAGCAGGGCCTGAAGACTGAGTAGCTAATTTCAGCCGTGTGGTTGTTCCATGCTTTCCCCCAATAAAACCTGACCCCCAGTAGAAATTCTGGATACCAAGGCTCCAGTGAGCTTCCTTGGTTGGCAATGCTCTGCATGAATGGTCCCACAATGTGCCCGGCAGAACTTAGTTGTGACCATGACTCCATGAGGAAAACACGAGTGAATTTCATACCTGGTTTCTTCAAGACTCACTACATGTGCCTTTTTACTTTTCTGAGTTGAGTCTGTATCCTTCAACTGTAATAAACTGAACCCATGAATATAATAGATCTTCTGGTTCTGGTGAGTCCTTCTAGTAAATCTTCAAACTGGAAGGGTCCATGGGAACCTCCTCAAAACCATTAGACCCTAATGTAGACCAAACGTAGAAATGTAACAGAATTGAGACCCTAGAAATAAATCCTAAGATTTATGTCAATTAATATTCTATAAGGGTGTCAAGACAATTCAGTAGAGAAAGAACACTCTTTTACAGTTTTTGGAAAACTGGAGAAAAAACCTACAGAAAAATGAATTTGGACCTCACCTCCTATCATGCAACAATTAAATTAAGATGGATCAAATAGCTAAACATAAGGGCTAAAACTATAAAATTCTAAAAAGAAAAATACAGAATAAATCTTTATGACCTTGAGTTAGACAATGATTTCTTAGATATAACACCAAAAGCAAGAGTGATTTTTTATAAAAGGTAAATGCAACTTCATCAAAGTTAAAAACTTATAGTTTAAAACACATTATCAAGAAGTGAAAAAGAAACCCAGAGAAAGGAGGAAATACATATTGAAATGCCACCTAGGTCACGTATCGAACCACATATCCATCATGGACAGTGCAGCTCAAGCGATGGGGAATTTCGCACTCAAGCTGGGGACTAGACAAAAATGAATCAAATGAAAATAGCATGTATATCACTTTATGCATGAAGTAAGCAGCAATTTAGACATCAATTCCCACATAGAGAAGTGATGGGTTATTGAGCTACAGGGAATCCTGCAGTCAACAACAGAAAGAAAACAAAAGTCAGCCCAGTGCAGCCCCGGCCAGGTGGGCCAGCTGGTTGGAGTGTCGTCTTGCACACCAAAAAGTTGCAAGTTCAATCCTTGGTCAAGGTTACAGGAGGCAACGAATGGATGATTCTCTCCATCTCTCTCTCCCTCTCCCCATTCTCCCCCCATTCCTAAAATCCATTTTCTAAAAAAAGGTATATCCTCAGGCGAGGATTAAAAAATCTCTTAAAAATAGTCAGCATGCTGCATAAAGGAGAATGCCTTCATTTGTGGAAAAGGAAAATCTAGGAATTGTAGAAAAACTGAGTGATCAAAGTAGCAGGAGGACCATTAGCAGCCAGCATCAGAGAGTGTTTGAAACCTTCTGTCAGCTTCAGGAGTGATTATCAAGCATTTTGTTCTGGAAGGTGTATTTTTCATACAGAATTGAAAAATAGTAGAGAAAATATTTCACCATGAATCTAAATCATAAAAACATACCGTTATTGGGTGTATCATAAATATTTTTACGTAAAAAATAAGCTTTAAGTATATCCAATGGTATTGGTGTATAACAACTTGCTAATGACAATAATCCATTTAATACATATGCAGAGAAGCATTTCTTTAGCAATTAGAAACATTACATCACTTTTCCTTTTTAACCTTTTACTCTAATTTAAGTTTTTATGCCACCCTGTCCATAAAATTGGATCTTAATGTAATATATTTTCATGTTTGAAAGTTTATTATCAATCATTCTGTCATATTTACCTATAAAACATGGATATATATTACAACTTATTATTGTAAAATCTCTGCAAATTTGAAGCTCTAAATGTTTAACGGCATATTCAAGATTGAGTTATCATTGCCCACTCGGAACAAAATTGCTATATTTAGAATAAATTAAAATTAAAATCATGTAAGTATATTATCAAACATGAAATATAATTACTAACCCAAAATAACTTTTTTTGTTTTACTATAAATGCATCTAGTTAGTAAATAAATGATGTCTTTTATTAGTCTATGCATACATGATGAATATTATTTTTAACTGAATAGATGGTCAGTATCAGTTTTCATTCCAGTTTTTATTTTGAAAGACATAAACACTGAGAGGTCTTATTCACATCAATAGGTAGACATGACAGTTGTAAGACTAGGCAGCAGACAGATGGATCACACAGTTCTTTCATCTCCTTACAAGTTATACGGTAAGAATTCCATAGTGGACTATCATTATTTAGTAAAAAAAACAAAACAAAAACCCCAAAAATTCAACTTAAAGTCATTTGAATTTTCAAAGGATTTGTTATCCAAAGTCTATTATTCACATTCTGAACATCAATATCAATATTTCAATTATCCACTGATTTGAAACCTGAAGGTTTTTCCGCTCTGGGCAATCCATGATTGCCAGGTAAAAGATGGTGAGAGGCAAGCTATCTTTGGGGACTAGAGAAAAGACATCGGGAAAGTAGAGGAAGAAAAGAAGAGCCTGTTGAGAATACTCTATCGTAAGAAATTCAGAAATTAAGGGTCTAAAAAATTGACTCCCTTAAAATGTCAATGTGCATTTCTTGGAAAAATCTTTTGTAACCAGTATCTCAGTTTCAACACTACTAATGTATATTGTGTGACTTTCTTGTATTTATCAAGATGATTGCACGAACAGCAGGACTAGATGTACATTATGGTGGTTATGATTGGCCATAAATAAAGAAATAACTCAGGAATTCAAAAGGAAGACAAAAAATATACAAAATAATTTCCAAGAGTTTAAAGAAAATAATACAATAGAGTAAAGAGTGGTCGTGGCCAAGGATTATTTCTACTGAGATGACATTTGAGGCACAGGTGTGGGAAAGGCACTCCAGGATAAGGCAGAACGAAGGTCTAGAGAGGTCTTTATGGTGACCTCTGTGAAGATTTGACACGTGACCAGAGTGATGAGCTGCCCAAAGAAATGGAGAAGAGCAGTTTAGGCTGAGGTACACCTGGGAACAGGTGGTCAGTTTGTCCACTTTGCGAGAGACTCTCCTGATTCGGATACTTTAATTTCCATGATCTGGAAAGACCCCCACTCCCAGGCAAACTAGGAAGGTAGGGCAACCTGACAGGGGGTCAGAGATCTATTGAAATATGAGGTCTACGGAAAGATCAGAAGTCTGATTACAGCCATGGTCACTGGCAGCTTGATCTAGACCAAAATGAAAAGAATTAGAGAAATAAACCTTGGTTTTGAAACATTTAGGCATCTAAGACTCTGATTCTTGGTAGCACTCCAGCCTTAGCCCAACACATTAATAATTAATCGACCTTATTGTTAATAACTGCTTTTCTGTGATATCAAAAAGGAAACTTGCTGACCCATCAGTTGCCATGCAAACAGCACTCATGCATGTAGGCACACATGACATTGTACCCTACACACAACTAGCATTCATGGATGCAAGGAAGATCTGGACAGGCCTCTATGAGATCACCATAGCTGGAAGTTGGACTTTTGAGTGGAAAGAACATTGGGAAGACAAGTAGAATTTGTGATTTGGCTTTTAATTTTATATGACGTGCTCTCAAGGCAAACCCACTTTCATCTCTGTCTAGTTAAGTCAGTGTTTGTGCCGAATGAGGCAGTTTTTAACTTTAATTGGGCTGCTTCCTAGTTGAAGCCGTAAACAAAATTTGACCTCATGATACAGACAGGAATTTAAGTCAGAGCTGATAATACAAGTTGAGGGAATGGGGAAGGGAGGACTTGTCTGGAATTTTTTATGTGCCTTCATAGGTTCTTTCGTAGATGATAGTGGTGGTGCAGGCATTACTAAAATCAAAATCTTCACCTGGACCAAAAAGACTCCACACTGTGGCCTTCACTGGCAGGGAGGGGACATGGGGAAATACACGGACACACAAATGTTCACTTGAGACCAAATATTAGACTATATATTTCAATACACATGAGAAAGACAGACAAAGAATTTAAGCCCAATAAAGAGAATCTCTGTATCACCTATACACTCCTCTTTTCATGTTTCTAATTGTCAGGTAACTCTTGGCTCTTGTCTTGGCAAGTAGCATTATGTCCATTCCCATGTCATCCAATCCCCAACGGAATTGTCTCTGGTGAAATAAGATCGATAGAATTGGCTCCCTGGGTATTATTCCCAATGGTTATCTCTAGTGTCCCATAGCCGGGAGGAAATGTTAGTTAGTTGTACCACCATTGCTACTAGCAGGAGATGCCAAAGGCTGTGTAGTTTTCTTCTTGGAAGGTGTGGTCTTTGTTACTGAGGTAACTTCGGTTACTGAGGTAACTTCAGTTGGGTCGATTGTTACTTCATCATTGAGTGAACCTCTGGGGGTACTAGAAAAAACATCCCCAGTAAAATCTTCTGTGGGGAATAGGGAAGGTAGTGGCCTTGGAGTGTATTCATCAAGTTTTATGGGAGTACAACAATTTAGCTTGTTCATACAAAGAACTTTGTACCTTTCAAAATACAAACATCGTCTTCTACAATGTCCTACATTATTCTTCCAGCATTTTTGGACTCCCCAGCCACCTGTAAGGAATAAATAAGTAGGTCAAGTTCTTAATTCCAGCAACAACATGATAAAGCATATATTGTGACATACGCCACAAAGGAACCAAGGAACCAAGGAAGTTGCAGGTGGAGAGAAGGGAAAGAGGAGGAGGAAGAATAGACAGAGGGTGGATATACTAAGAGCTGATATTTAAGCCACGAAGGCAAGAAGGATAAAAGCCAGCAAGGTACACAGGAGGCAAAGATTATTTCAGGAAAGGACCAGCAAACATTCAGTCCCAGTGTTGAAAAACTGCATAGTGTCTTTCAGGTACATGGAGAAGGCTAAGGAGTCTGAAGCATAATGTACAAAGAGTGAAAGAGCAGGGGATAAAATGAGCTTGAAATAACAGTGCCATCTCCCAGTCATTTTAGGGCATTAGTAAGAATTTTTATTTATTTCAAAATATAATGCAAGCTAAATCACTTTATGTTTCAGATAGCTAGTTAGAATTTTATGTGAATATTTGATTAGAGACATGTTGGAGGCTTTGGCCTGTGAAGACACAATGGTGGCTAGAACTGGGGCCATGTGAGTTGTGGGGAAAATATGACGGATTTAAGACATCAACCATTTGTATATAAGGTCAGAGGGGGGTGGAGAGTCAAAGTGCTTCACTACATCTCTGAACGGAGACAGGGAAGATTAGTGACATTTGCCATTAACAGAATAGTAAACTGAGGAAAGAACAAGATTTGGAAGAAAAAGGTGGGCTGTGTCGGAAAGAAGAAAGTTGAGTCTACAAGAGAAATGTAGTAGGATTTCTCAGCAGTCTGATAATTCAGTTGCAGAGTGAATGTAGGAATCTAAAATGAAACTCGTATGGTCCATTGTACAATAATTTATCAAGCAAACTACATGACCATCTTTCTTGGCAAACTCCTTGAGAAGTACCAAGTTCAGTGTATTCTTGTCATGGGGACAAATCTCAGTTTCTTAAACAGTAGTTAGCATAGGTCTTGAAAGAAGATGACAATTAAGCAGTGACTTGAAGGAGGCAAAGGAATTAGCCACACTGGCATCTGGGGCAAGTACATTCTAAGCAGAGGAAACAAACAGGGCTCTGTGGACTGAGCAAGCCCGGCATGTCTGAGGAAGAGCGCTGAGGTCAGTGTGGCTCCAGCAAAGTAAGCAAGGACTAGAATAGTAGGAGATGAGGTGAGAGAGGTTATAAGGGCCAGATTGTGGAGGGCCCTGGTTACTGATCTCAGTGAAGAGGGGCCATTGCAGAGTTCTGAGCAGAAAGGACATGTAAACTGATCTCCAGTGTGAGATGATCATGCTCTATGCTATCTTGACAGCAGACTGCAGGAGGCAAGATAGGACCGACCTGTGAGGAAGATATAGCAGTAATGAGTGAGAGATGATGGTAACTTGAATCAGAGTGGTAGCAGTGGAGGTGATGAGGTTGCTTGGTTCTGGGTATAATTTGCAGGCGGATGTAACAGACTTCCTGATAGATATAAATATTACAGCCAAAAATATTGAAGATATTTTCAAGAATACAGTTTAGGAGAGGTGTCAAGATGGAGGTGTAGGTAAGCACAGCTTGCCTTCTTGCACAAGCACAGCAAAAATTACAACTAAACTACAAAATAGTTATCATCCAGAATCATCAAGAAATTGAGTTTTATGGAAGTCTGATAACCAAGGAATTAAAGAAGTCACATTCATCCAGATGAGTAGGAGGGACAGAGACATGGAAATGTGTGGACATGTAGAGTCAGAGAACAGGTGGTCCCACACCCACATGTGGTGTATAAAAATCAGGAGGGATAGCTCAGAAGTGAGGGATCCCAGCCCCACACCACACCACCCAGCCCAGGGCCCAGGGCCATGATAATAAGTCCTCACAACTTCTGGCTGTACAACCAATGTGGGTTGGGGTGGCAGGAGAAACTACAGGATTGCCTCCTCATAAAGGGCCTGCAATGGTCTTAGGGCTTACACAGACTCACTCCCTCTGAGCTCCAGCACTAGGGCAGCAGCTATAAGGGCACAAATGGCATATGGGGAGAAACTGAAGTGTCTGGTATCATGGTGAGTAATGCGGGACAGCTTTCTCCTGGACAAAACTCCAAAGGCCAGGCAAGGCATTGTCCCCTTTCTGAGCCCTGCACCACGCAGAGCCAAGAGTAGCAACACTGTATCGGAGTTTCCATCAACCTGGTTCACACAGGTTGCTTCACCCTGGCAATGACCTAAGGCTCTGCCGCGTCTAACTTACTGATGTACTTCTCTACGATAGGCCAGGCCATGAAGACAGGGAGTCAAAGTAGCTCTGCCTAATACATAGAACCAGGCACAGAGAGGCTGCCAAAATGAGGAGGCAAAGAAATATGGCCCAAATGAAAGAACAGAACAAAACTCCAGAAAAAAAGAAAAAACTAAACAAAATGGAAATAAGCAATCTATCAGATGCAGAGTTTAAAACACTAATTATTAGGATGCTCAAGGAACTCACCGGGTACTTCAACAACATAAAAAATACATAGGCAGAAATGAAGATTACAAATGAAGTGAAATAAAGAAAAAATTACAGGAATCCAACAGTAGAGTGGATGAAGCTGAGAATCTTATCAATAATTTGGAACATAAGGAAGAAACAAACATTAAATCAGAATGGCAAGAAGAAAAAAGGATCCAGAAAACAAGGATAGGCTAAGGAGCCTCTGGGAAAACTTTAAACATACCAACATTCGAATGAAAGGGGTGCTGGAAGAAGAAGAGAAAGGGCAAGAAATTGAAAACTTATTTGAAAAAATAATGAAAGAAAACTTCCCTAAGTTGGTGAAGGAAATAGACACACATGTCCAGAAAGCACAGAGAGTCCCAAATAAGATGGACACAAAGAGGACCACATCAAGACACATCATAATTAAATGCCAAAGGTTAAAGATAAAAAGAGAATCTTAAGCAGCAAGAGAAAAGCTGATAATTACTTACAAAGGAGTTCCTGTAAGACTGTCAGCTGATTTCTCAAAAGAAACTTTGCAGGCTGGAAGGGACTGGCAAGAAGTAAAAGTGTTGAAAAACAAGGACTTAAGACCAAGATTGCTCTATCCAGCAAAGCTACCATTTAGAATGGAAGGGCAGATGAAGTGCTTCCCAGACAAGGTCAGGTTAAAGGAGTTCATCATCACCAAGCCCTTATTGTACGAAATGTTAAAGGGACTTATTTAAGAAAAAAAAAAAAGAAGATCAAAACTATGAACATTAAAATGGCAATAAATTCACAGCTATCAAAAACTGAATATAAAAAAACTAAGCAGCCCTGGTTGGTGTGGCTCAGTGGATTGAGCTCTGGTCTGCGAACTAAAGGGTCGCCAGTTCAATTGCCAGTCAGGGCACACGCCTGGGTTGTAAGCCAGGTCCCCAATGCAGGGTGCATGGGAGGCAACCACACATTGATGTTTCTCTCCCTCTCCTTCTCCCTCCTTTACCGTCTCTAAAAATAAATAAATAAATAAATAAATAAATAAATAAATAAATAAATAAAAATAAAAACAAAAACATTAAAAAATAAAAAACAGACTAAACAAACAAGCAGAACAGAAACAGATTCTAGATATGGAGATCATTTGGAGGGTTATCAGTAGGGAGTGGGAAGGGGGAGAATGAGGGAAAAAGTACAGGGATTAAGAAGTATAAATTGTTAGGTATAAAATAGGAAGAGGGATGTTAAGAACAGAATGGGAAATGGACAAGCCAAAGAGTTTATATGCATAACCCATAGACATGAACTAAGGAGGGGATTGCCAGAGGAAATGGGGGTACCAGGTAGAGAGGGGCAAAGGGAATAAAGTTGGGACAACTGTAATAGCATAATCAGTAAGATATATTTTTAAAAAGAATATAGTTCAAGCAATGCAATGATGGTAATTAGGAGTAATCTATAACATAATGTAATTTTTTATAATAACAGCAGTCATTTTTGCAGAACTCCTCAGTCTGGAATTATTTTGTTGTTAGGACCTGTGGCCTCTGTCACCAATATCTCAAAATCATAAAACTAAAATATATAAATAACAACTGTATTATTTCAGACACATAAGCCACCTACCCGAAACATTACCCCTGTGTGAGTTCTCTCTAAAACACAGCAGATACAGGATCAGATAGCATCAGCTTCAATACAGTTATTCACAGCAGTCTGTTGATGGAAAACTTACTTGGCTTGGTAAAAATTTATTTATAAAAACCACAAGATGCTGTCTTACTTGAAAACACAACACTAGTCAAATACATTACATAGTTCAATTTCAAACAGAACCTACAAGGGAAAATGAACAGAAATAAAAACTATCCCCCAAAATAAAAGGGAAAAATAGGCTGAACCACATAATTTATAGAAAAATTAAGATACACAATAAATATATTTTTTAATTTTGACTTTTCCATAGCAAAGAAATGAAAAAAATATACATTTAGATATTTTCCTTCATTTTTGAAATTTGCAATATTCAGAAGCTGATATATACTGAGCAGACAGGAATAAGGTGCATTTCTAGGAATTTTATGTTGAATGGTATGTCTAAGAATAGTTATATAGAATAAATTGTATGTGAAACATAAATGTGCTTATTAACAAAAACAATGCCATAAATGCCCAATTATAAGATTGGATAAGTAATTTACACAATATCTATACCAAAATATTTTATGCAATTACTGAATATTCAGTTTTTGAAAAATATTTAGTATGTGGGAACATACCAATGATGTAATAAAAAAAAAATCAAGGCAGACTCCATATTTTTCTATACTCGCCGTCCAACAAATCTGAGGGAAAGCAACAGAGAAAAATCTCATCTTTACTTCTTTACTATTTCAAAACTTTACAGAATTCCAGCAAATGATTAATAATCAGAATTGAGTGTAGATATTAATCTCTACCTCACTTACTAGATCAATGTGTCCCCATGTAAATTAAGATATAAGATCATAGGCATACTTATATCCATTTCATGGAAGTGAATACCTTTCTAAGCAAAACATAGCATCTCCAAACTTTAAGAGTCAGTTTCCTTAGTACATTGTGAACTCTTAAAACCAAGAAAGAGTTCAGAAATCCAAAGGGATAGATATTCAAAATTATTTATAGTGATAGTTAAAGTGATAAATTTAAACAAAAAGAGACATTTCGTACCTACAAGGGAAATGGTTGAGTCATAGAAGATGTGATGCTGACTGTGCGAGAAGCCGGCACCCCGCGCTAGAGTTAAGAGCAACAAGCAGTGCAGAACCCCCGCCTGGTGGGTGGCTTCCCAGTCTTGGGTGTGTGTTTTTGTGTATAGTCATGAAGAAGAGACTTCTGCTTACAAATTCTTCTTACTGAATTGCTTCTGGCAATGACAACTGGTTTTCCAACAGTAGTGGGTGGATTAAATTAAGTAAGAAAATTCACCCACCCACACTCTGTAAGTTCTATGTATGCATTAGTAATAAAGTTGGTTTATATATTGATAAGAAATATTGAAGACACATTGCTAATGCATTGCAGAAGAATTCACTTGGCTTATTTATACTGGGTTTTTGAAAAATGTAAGATATATACATATATATATATCATACATATATGTTGACATCTCTGTGTATTATGCATACATTTAAGTCTTAGCTTGGTAAAAAGTTTCTTTGCAAAACCATCACATCCTGTCTCACTTGGAAATGCATACACATAGTTGTGTCTGCTAGTATAGATAAGGACATGATCAGTAAGAGTGATTGATCCAGAGATTCTAAAGGGAAGACTGAAGAACTGCTTGTTGTTCTATGGTAGGAGAGTAGTTATCCTTAGATGTTTATAAACCTATCAGTTGCTTGATAGTTTTTAACAATTGCAAGTATTATTTTTCAATAAAAAGTACATAATCTTCCAAAGTAGCATTATTAGAAAGAGGAACAAGCTCATTTATTTTGATCTAATATCAGAAGCTCCCCATTGGTCATAGTCTTTATCTGTCTCAACTTACCCCGACCTATGCTGTGTCTCTTTCTCATGACAGCTCTGTAGAACCTACAGTGGAGTGAACTTGGCCACCATATCTCAGGACATAGAAATGGGGGCCTCCCTTGAAGGTACTTTCACAAGAAAAGAGAATTCAAGATGGTAGTAAGAGCTGAACCAATAGGGTACAACAGTGAGGTAGGCACAACAACAAACTCATCCAAACAGAAGTGAAGTGAGGCCACGTTAGCACTGGCTAATTCTATAAAGAGACATACAGAACTGCCAAGAAGACTGAGGAAATTCTTGTCTTTAGAGAAATTTCCCAGAGAACACTCCAGCTTGATAGGGGACACCAGCAGATTCTTAGAGAGTAGTATGACAACATGGAGTTGCCATAAGAAGAGCATTTTTGCTGCTCTTTATTGGCCTGAGGCTTTTCCAGAGGACCCTCTTGCCCTTTGTGACCCCTTGGATCTCAGTGTCAATAAAGCACCCTAGTTCCTTCACCCCTGTATTCTAGGGTTCCATTACCTCTGGTCACTGGAGTTAGCAGCCCACATGTAATGAAGGTCAGCATGAAGAGATTCATGGTTTCTGGGGGAGAGGAAGCTCTGCGCCCTGAGGAATCCAGAACACTTTGGACAGCTGGGAATCTAAATGGTCACCTTTCCTGGCCTATCATGGGTGACGAATCAGAGAGGGGGAGAATGCTATGCCACCCAGAACACCAAACCATTAACTTGCACCATTGAGTGTGCATGACAAATAATGTTCTGTTCTAGAAACTGTAAGAGGAAACTGAGGCCTTATGAAGTAAGATAATTCTGAGGAAGTGTAGGCAGAGTGTGATGGAGAGAAATAATTCCTAAAGGAAGTCTCCTTAACACAGATGGTACCTTTCTATTTTTTTATTGTTGTTGTTCAGTTACAGTTGCCCCACCTTTCTTTCTGCCAACACCATAGATATTCAATGATAGAAGAATGCTCTGTAAATGTCCCAAGTGCTTCAGACCAACAGCTCACGACATCCAGTAGAGCCTGCTCCTTTCCCTTTGAGACCTCCCCAATCCACTCTGTATAGATTTTGTATGAGGTATAAAGCTTTGTTTGAGATGGACTTTTCTTTCACAGTGGATATTTAATTTTTGCAGTCACAATTTGTTGAAGGTGCCATTCTTCCTCCATTGAACTGCTTTGGCACATTTGTCAAAAATTATTTGGCTGTACTTGGTTCTCTATTTCATGTCATTGATTATGTGCCTATTCTGCTAATACAACACTCTGTTGATTACCCTGGCTCTATTACATGTTTTGAGATAGTGTAGCAATTTCTCCTGTTTTATTCTTCTTTTTAAAAATGGTCGTAGCTTTGCCTTTTAATAAAAATTTTAGAATAGCCTGTGTATTTCTATGAAAGATCTTGCTGGAATTGTGATAGAAATAGAGTTGAACCTGCATGTGGGTTTGGGAAGAAATGACTCCTTTACTACGTCGAGTCTTTCAAGGCATAAACACATGTGTCTGTGCCACTGCAGTTAAGTCTTTTTAAAATTTCTTTCATAAGCATTTGCAGTTTTTTAGTTTTTAGAATACAAGACCTAAAATTGTTTTCCAATTTATACCTAAGTATTTTAACTTATAGGTGATTTTTATTTTATATTTTTTATTTCAATATCCACATGCCCTTACTAGTATACAGCAATGCAACTCATTTTTTTGTGTTGACCTTGCAACCCAGACCTTGCTTAACTCACTTTTTAGTTCCAAAGGTTTTTTGTAGATTTCTTAGTCTTCTCTATGTAGACTAACATGTCAGCTGCAAATGGGGACAATTTTCTTCCTTCTTTTCCAATCTGTTTGCCTTTTATTTCCTTTTCTTGTCTTGTTGCACTGGGTATCATTTTCCAAGTATGTAACAGAAGAATGATGAGAGTGAATATCCTTGCAGTTTTTATTTTCATTCATTAAGGATGAAGTTAAGGATTAATCGTCTACAACGATTTTTTATCAAGTTGAGAAAGCTTCTTATCTCTTTTTAGTTCTCTGATAGTTTTTATCATGAGTGCATATGGAACTTATTCAAATATTATTCATGCAGATTTATGATATGATTCATATGATTTCCCCTTAACCTAGTAACTTGGTGGGTAATATTGATGATTTTCAAATATTTAACTACTTTTCAACATGCAACAAATTGCACGTGGTCATTACTTTAAATATTTTCATATATTTACCACTTCCATTAGTTAATAGTTTTAATGAACATTTTAGGTGAAATAATTGTAGATTCACATGCAATTGTAAGAAATAACTTAAGAGTGACCTGTGGACCCTTTATCTTATGATTCCTAATGGTAATATCTTGCAAATCTATAGTACACTATCAACATTGGTACTTAACATTGGTACATCCCACCAATCTTATTCTCATTATTTAGTTTTACTGGCTGTCATTTGTGTGTGCATGTGTGTGTTGTGATAGTATATGTGTTTGCAGTTCTATGCAATTTTGTCACATGTAGGTTTACGTATCCACCACCACGTTCAATATACAAAATGGTTTCATCACCACAAGGGTCCATGCTTAATTTACTTTGGACCTTGTCAAAAATCAGTTGAGCATATTTTAATGGTCCATTTCTGGGCTAATTTCTTCCATTCTTATGCATTTATCATCCTACTAATACCATGCTGCCTTGACTACTGGACCTAAGCCTTAATATTGGACAGAATGATACCTCCCACTTTGACTTTCTGTCAAGATGGCTTCATTACTCCACGGCCCATGTCTTTTAATATAAATTTTATAATAAACTTGTCTTGGCATGGATTTCTTTTAGATTATCCCATTTGTGCTTTACTCAGCTTCTTGGCTCTGTAGGTTATTATCCTTCTGCCATATTTGGGAGTATTTCTTCAAATACTACCTCAGCTCTCTCTCCCCACTTCTTCTGGGCTCTGATGATTTAAGTGTTAACTCTTCTGTTAGTGTCTCACAGGACGACATGCACAGAAGGGGACACTCTTTTCTGTTCCAGGCTGGCCTACTTTGTAGCACCCATCTTGGTTATATGTGAGACATCAAGGAAACCCAGGGAACCCAGTCCCGTGTTCAAGTCCTGAGCAGTATCAGCAAATCCACCTTCTTCTCTCCACGCTGTTCGCTACAGCAAATCTGGAGTGTTTTAGATGTAGGAGGGAGGACCTGGGAGAAGTCAGTACTCAGCTTTGACAAAATTGGAAGCCAATTTTATTAATTTTTGGTGTGATTTTTCCTTCCATGCTCTTAGTGGGCACCTTCAAATAGGGAACTCATTTCTATATCCTTAAATATTTCTCTTCTCTTTGGTTCCTTTCGTATTTCTTCCGATCTGTTCTGTCTTTGTATCCCCCTGCACTTTTATTACATAGATTTTCACATTTCTTAACATTTCCCTCACACGTTCTAACCCATTTTGTTTTTATCTGTAATCTAGAATTTTCTACCCAGCTCTTCCAAACTACTAAGTTACTCTCTAGTGGGGCTCATTCCAATATTAATATAAAGTGAAAAGGTTGCATATCAACAGCTATGTGTTTCATCATTCCCATGTCCAATTGTCCCTTTTCATAAACATCTGTTTCATTTCATGGATGTGCTACCCTCTTACCCTTCCGAGTACATTAATTACATGCCCAAGGGAGAGAGTGGGAACTTCTGTTGAGTCTTGCATTCGGTGGTGTTGTTAGTGAAGGGAGTTAGGGACAAACCGGTGTGGTGATGTGCTCTGGCAGCTGTGCTTCTCGGCATATCAACCGTCCAAGGGCCAACGGTTCGTGAAGACAGAAGCTACCTTCCCTCTGCCTCGTGTAGGGTCTAACAAGAAGGTGTTAGGTGCTCAACCCAACACCAGATGCTGCTGCTGCCGCGCTCCGGTCGTTTTCCTCATCAGCTGTCCCTGGCATTTCCCTCTCCGGCCCGGCCTATAATCTCTGTGGTGTAGAGATTCCCCGCTCTGCACAGAGGAACTCTCATGTACTTCAGAGGCTTCAGAATTTCCATTCAACCTGATCTCCTTGACGTTTTCTTCTTGAAGCACATACTCTACTCCAGTGAAGTTTCTTTCCTTGTCCACCAGGAAAAAAATCACAGAAGACAGACAAGCTAGAAGAAATCTAGGAATTGTCCCGAAGCATTGTTTTCACCTTAACGTAGAGCGTTTTGGATGTGGGTGTGTGTATGTGCAGGTGGTTGTAGAGAAAATGGTAAGTCCATTCATGCAATTTATTCTTCCAACAAATATTTATTGAGGACCTGCTCTCTGCCTGGATTCGTGGAGGTAGAGACAGAGCAGTGCAAAAAACAGAAGCAGCCCGTAATTTCATCAAAGTTAAACACGAGTGAATTAAACTTCCAATGCGTGACCTCATACTCAGGGCGGACTCTAGATAACTGATTTATGCTTTATGGGCAGGAGAGAAATTGCATGTTCATTTTCTTTACAAACGGTGCTTAAGCAGAAAGAGGTAGTAATTTAAAACTAAGATGAAAACACGGCATTCAAAAATGTTTATGCCGACTCAGGAGTTATAACTAAAAAGTCTAGGATGACATAGCATTGGCCTGTATAGCAAGAAACTAGCCCACCTTGTAGAAGAAATAATAAGGTGCCAGAGATGCAGTACAAACGAGATACACCCTCATCGACCACAGAAGAATGACATTGTGTAAATGGTGTCTAGAGGAGATCAGTCATTGTCAGGATTTATCACATAATAACGGCCACCCAATATTTCATTTTACTTTGTGGCACTTGCTTTCTGGAATGTGTGTTAGACCATATGCTTACGGCATGTATTGTTTTTTTACATTTTTCTTAAAGTATCTGTGCATGTGAATCAAGGTAATTGCTTTCTGATTGTTAAACTTTGGAAGCTGGTTAGCCTAACTATAGGAAGTATTTGCTATATCAAAAATAGGTTGGTAGCTGGGTCAAAGCAGTGAGCCCGGAAACAGGCAACTTGCATGAAGATATTTGCCCATCGAATATCATCTCCCCAACACTAAGAGTGTTGCCTGGCCATATATACTGTGTCCTAGTATGAGAGCCTTTTCCAGAAGCCCCTCTGTGTTCCAGGAGCTGTCATTTGATACCAAAATTAATCAGCTGACGTAAAGAATCCGCAGTGGCACTGATCACCCGTCAACAGAGCCCTTCTATCTGTCCCATCTCTAGCCTGCTCCCTTCATGGGTGGTAGTATGAACGTGCAGTTCCTCTCCTGCCCTCGGTGACTGTCCACAGAGCTATGTACGGGTATGCCCACAGGCTGCCCGCACAGCTCGATCTTGATGTTCCAGAAAGGGATCATTAGCCATCCCTGTGGGCTCTGCCACCTTTCCCAGGGAATTCAGCATGCACCTTGATCTCTGCCAAGGAGTGAGTGTGCCCTGGAAATTCCATTTTATTTGGTCCTTATTACATCATATTGTGTCTAACTGATGATAATTTAGGTGCCCCAGTATGCCCATGTAAACAATTTTTCCAAATTTCACAAATACACAGTGGTGAAAAGTGATACAACTATGGCCAATGATATTAAACAGAATATATCTTTGGGTAGCGTATCTGGGAAAGGGCAGAGATTCAAATAGCGTGTACCCATTAGTTTTTTCCTAGCCTCTCTTCTGCATAAAACATGGTCATAGTGCTGGAGGCAAAGGCACAAACTAGGCATGCAGGAAAAGAAGGGAAAACGTTGCTTGGTGCCTGGTGTTATTGTGACTCTCTCATAGCATCCCCTGGCTTTATGTCACATGAGAATGACAAAACCCGAATTTGTATGAGACACCCATTTGCGTATCTCTGTGTTTCACATTACAACCTACTGCAGTTCCTGACCAACAGGCTGTGTGTTATAGGTTGGACGTGACTGAGGGACACAGCACCCCCTTGACGTTATAGAGATGTAGTTTTCTTCCTTATTTTTCATTCTCTTTACTGTCTTCAGTTGAATATGACAACAATTAATTATATCTCCCTTATCTGGAAAGTCACACCATACTGTAGACTGGAGAAATGTAGTTTAATAACTAAGAAGAAGATTATTCCATTTTAGAAAACAAACAAACAACCCCAAAACCCACAAAACATAAATCAGATACCTGTCCCTAGCTCCTTCACCAGTGCAGGCAAAGAGCAGGTGCTAATAAATATTTGTTGGAAGAGTAAATGCGTGAATGGGTCCGTGAGTATCCACACAAACACCCATGTGTACACACACACACACACAAAAGCCCTACATTAAGGTGAAAAGAATGCTTTGGGAGAGGCTCCTAAATTTCTTTCAGCTTTTTTTATTCTCAAAAACTATAAAAATATACTTGAAGTGAATGAAAAATAAAGCACAACCTATCAAAATATGTGGGCCGCACCTGAAGTGATAATTAGAAGGAAGTTCATAGCCCTTTATGTTTGTCATTAAAAAGGGGAAAGATCTCAATAATCTAAAGTCCCACCTCAAAATTAGAAAGAAAGCAAAATAAACCCAAAGTCAAGCAAAATAAAGGAAACAATAAATATAAATGTTTTGCTTATTTTAATTTTTCTACAAGTTATGTGGTTCTGCCTATTTTTTTCCTTTATGTTTTGGAAGGGTAGTTTTAAATTCTGTTGATTTATAGATTTTTCTCTTACACATTTTGTCTTGAAGTTTAACTATCTAATGTATTTGAGTTTATTTTTGTGTGTTTTCAAGTTCTGGTGGTTTTATAAAGAAACTTTTTTAAGCTATTATTTATTTATTTTTTAGAGAGAGGGGAAGGGAAGGAGAAAGAGAGGGAGAGAAATATCGATATGTGGTTGCCTCTTGCACCTGGCACATGCCCTGATTAGGAATCGAACCAGCGACCCTTTGGCTCACAGCCCACACTCAATCCACTGAGCTACACCAGCCAGGGCTATTTTTTAATAAAATAAAAATGATGTGACATTGCTTTTAACTTATGAGATCATTAAAGATTAAAGAGCTCAATATTAGTAGTGGAGCGAATGTGAGGAAAATGGGTATTTTCTCTTACAATTCACCAGGCTGGGTGGGCTGGAGACCTCCGTCTGGTCTCTAGAAGGTGGCGCTACAGCTCCGGTCTGTGGGTTCTCCCTGGCCCCCGGACCCCATCCCTTTCCCTGAGCGTGCACTAATCAATGGAGCCGCTGTGACCGCTGCATGGGAGAGCCCACGCAAGGATCCCTGCGCAGAACCGGGAGAGGCGTGGGCTTAGCCCTGGGGTTGCGGGTGCCTGTGGACCTACCTGGTGGGGAGATCCTGGAGGGCGCAGATTCCCCACTGAAGTCCTGAAGCAGTCAGCAGGAAACACCTTATTTTAATGTCCTTGTCATTCTTATGTTTCCTTCCCTTTCTCCTCCCTCCCCGCAGTTAGGGGCGCCCTGCCTTAGTATTCTGGTTTCTTTTGGAGAGAAATCAATCTCCAGCTGCAACCTGCACAATGCAGGCAGCAGGGCACGCACTCACTGCTTGCCACCTCCACAGCGGGAGAGGTCAAGGCCACCCTGAACAGCTTTGCTACCCCCACCCCCTGCAGTTTTGCTTTAGGGGTAGGGGGCTTGGGTGCTCTGCTGGAATTCCTCCCTCCCCACTCAGTCCCAACTCATTTCCTTCCTGCTCCAACGGTGCACTGGAATCTCCTTCAGGCAGGCTGGACTTCTACGAAATCTCCATAGATTGGTTTGCAATTTCTGTATCAGATGAATGACATTGGTTTTGGCAGTGATTTTTTGGCTATGACGCCAAAAGCAAAACAAGTGGGATTTCATCAAACTTAAAAGCGTCTGAGAAGAAACTATCAATGAAATTAAAAAGACACCCTACACAATGGGAGAAAATATTTGCAAACCGTATATTGGATAGGGGTAAAATCCAAAATAGATAAAAAAGCTCATACAACTCGTTAACAAAAAAAGTCTGATCTAAAATTGGGGAAAGGACTTGAATAGACACTTCTCCAGAAAAGACATCCAAATGGCTTTTCTCCCTTTATGTCCGTCAATGTCAATGTAACACAGTCACAGTTGGGGATTTTAACCTCCACTGACATCAACAAATAGATCTTCCAGACAGAAGATCAACAAGGAAACAGCAACCTTAAATGATACATTGGACCAGATGAGCTTCATTGATATTTTTAGAATGTTTCACACCAAAGTAGCAGAACATACATTCTTTTCAAATGCACACACAACATTTTTCAGGAGAGATCACATGTTAGGCCACATAACAAATCTCAATAAATTTTAAAAAATTGAAATCATATCAAGTACCTTCCCTGACCACAATAATATGAAGATAGAAATTAATCACAAGAACAACACTGAAAAACATGTAACACACACGGAGGCTAAATAACATTCCGTCACAGGTGGGCACAGGTAACCAGGTTCTTGGTGATTGGGACAAAGAATTGAACCGAACACCCAGAATTTATAGCAGAGAACATGGGAGCAGGCCAACTCCAAGCAGAGATTGACCTCATGGGCTGGAGGGACTCTATTCTTATAGGGCGGACCCTTCCTGGCTGGTTTTGATGGGCTTTTACTGAGCGTGTAGAAGTAGTTGTATTACTTTAGAGCTATGGCACATGTGGTCTCCCATGATTTTCCGCGATTGGCCACCAGGGAAGAGGGTCCCACAATGCTACCAGATTGATCCTCCCTTCTTCTGGGGTCCCCTGTACTGGGTTCACCTTTCCCTTCACCAGAGAATTATAGCTCTCCATGTTAGAGATTGGTGAAAGGGAAAGGAGTTATTTATTCAAGTTACACAGACTAAGAGTAATGACTTAATGTCTTCATCAAAGTCCCAAAGTCCCTTAAAACACCCACAAACACACACAGTCTTTCCTTCCCCCCTTTGCCCAGTCTGGGGTACCGTATCTCAGGGAAAGAAATAGAAGTCCGTGGCTCAGGCAGCCCCAGGTTCTTCCCAGTAATCTGTGCTCAGCTGGTAGGTTCCCAGCGCCATCAGGTGTGTCACCTTGATCTCCAGCTAAAGCCGGGTGGTGGTTCTCTGCTAAAGCCACATGGTTCTCCCTCACCAAGACTGTGGGGGCCCCGCTCTGCCAAAAGTGCGTGGTTCTCGTTACGTGGCTGCGGCCGCATGGGTCCCTCTCCAATGGCTGCCAAGTCTGGGTTAAATATCCTTCCAGCTTTACTGGGCTGCCATCATGAGTCTGTGCAGGGGTGGCCCCATGTCGTGGAGTCAATCATCTCCAAGCTCCCACGCAGGCGCTGTAACGAGGGGGAGTTGCCTCCCAGTTACATCTTGCGGGGAAGTTCCTTCCATCCCCCTTGCTCAGAGCATGGCCACAGCTATTTAACATATCTATGCAACCAGTTAAAGGTTATAGATGTGTTAAAGGACCACACCAGAAGTTAGCTGCAAAGCTGTTGCTATGCCAGACAGCTCTCTGTGGCCCTGCTCCATGTGTCCCTTCCCCCAGCTCACACCTGTGGGGGAGGGGGAGGACATCCTATGTATCTTTCTAATATTTCCTGGACACCTTGAGTTCTGGACCCCATTACAAATCCTTCTTTTGGGGGCCCCCTGGCTGCACCTTCCTACAATTCCCTAAACACTAAATAGGTTAACAATGAAATCAAGGGAAAAATCAAAGGTCACCTTGAGTCAAATGAAAATGAACACCCACTGAGCCCAAATCTCTGAGACACAGCAAAAACAGTCCTAAAGGAACTAGACAAAGAAAAGAAAGCCCAAGGTGAGTAGAAGGGAGAAAGTAATAAAGATCAGAGCAGAAATAAGCAAAATAGAGTCTTAAAAAAATACAAAAGATTGGTGAAACCAAGAGCAGGATCTTTGAAAAGGTAAAGCAGATTAACAAACCTCCAACTAGATCCATCTAGGAAGGAAGAGAGGACCCAAATAAATAAAATCAGAAGTGGAAGAGGAAAAGTGACATCTGACACCACAGAAATAAAAGGGTTATAAGAAAATAATACAAACAACTGTGTGCCAACAAACTGGACAGTCTGGAAGAAACGGATAAATTCCTAGAAACATACAATCTTCCAAGACTGAGTCAAGAAAAACAGAAAATTTGAACAGACTGATCACTACTGAGGAAAACAAGTCAGTTGTGAAAAAACTCCCAACAACAAAAATCTTTGACTGGATGACTTCATAGGTGAATTTTACCAAACATTCAAAGAAGAATTAACACCTATCCTTCTCAAACTATTCTGGAAAAAAAAAACCCTCAAGAGGAGGGAAGGCTTCCAGCACATTTTATGAGACCAACATCGGTCTGATTCCAAAATCAAACAAAACACTACCAAAAAAATAATAATAAAATAAAATTATAGGCCAATATCCCTGATAAACACAGATGTAAAAATCCTCAACAAAATATTGGCTAAATGAATTCAGCAATATACCTAAAAGATCATATACCATGATCAAGAGGGATTTATTCCTTGATTGAAAGGTTGCTTCAATATTCGCAAACCAATGATCATGACACACTACATAAACAAAATGAAGGATAAAAATCACATGATCATATCAAGAGATACAGAAAAAGCATTTGATAAAATCCAGTACCCATATATTATAAAAAATCTCTCAGCAAAGTGGGAATAAAGGGGCCATAACTCAACATAAGAAAGGCCATATATAACAAATCCACAGTTAGTATAAAGTTAGCTTATCATGCTCAATGGGGAAAAGCCAAAAGTATTTTCCTTAAGGCAAAGAACAAGACAAGACTGTCCACTTTCACCACTCTTATTCAACAGAGTATTGGAAGTTCTAGCCATAGCAATCAAACAAGAAAAAGAAATAAATTTTCCAAATTGGAAAGAAAGGAGTGAAACTGTTATTATTTGCAGATAACATGATATGCTATATACAGAGAACCCTAAAGATTCTGCAAAAAAAAACAACTATAGAACTGATAAATTAATTCAGTAAATTAGCAGAATATGAAATTAATCTTCAGAAATGGTTTCAGAAATCAGTTTCATTTTTATACACTGATAAAATATCAAAAAGAGAAATTATGAAAACAATCCCATTTACAATCGCATCAAAAAAATAAAAAATTAATTAATCCAAGGAGGCAAAAGACCTGCACTTGGAAGATCATAACACACTGAGAGCCGTACTGAAGATACACATTACGTGGAAGCAGGCACTGTGCTCGTGGAGAGGAAGAAGTAGCATCGTTAAAATGTCCATACTATGCAAAGCAGGCTATAGATCCAACTCAACCCCTATCAAAATACTAATGGCATTGTTCACAGAACTAGAAAAATAATCCTAAAGTTTACATGGAACCGCAAAAGACTCCAAATGGCCAGAGCAATCTTGAGAAAAAAGTACAAAGTTGGAGGTATCACGGCACCTGATATCAAACCATACTATACAAGTCTCTAGTAATCACGGAAGCATGTTACTGATGTAAAAACAGACACAGAGATCAATGAAACAGAATAGAGAGCCTAGAAATAAATTCATATCTACATAGTCAATTAATATATGACAAAGGAGGAAAGAATACACAATAGGGTAAAGACAGTCTATTTAATAGATGGTGTTGGGAAAATTGGCAGATACATGCAGAACTAAAACTAGATCACCTTCTTACATTATAATCAAGAATAAAATCAACATGGAGTAAATGTAAGACTCGAAACCATAAAAACCCTAGAAGAAAACATGGGCAGTAAAGTCAAATCTTGGACATCTCTTGTAGCAATAGTTTTTCTTTGTCTCCTCATGCAAGGGAAACAGAAGAAAAAATTAAAAAACGGGACTACATCAAACTAAGAAAGGTTTTGCATAGCAAAGGAAACCATCAACAAAATGAAAAGATAATCTAGTGAATAAAAGAAAAAACTGCCCTGGCTGGCATAGCTCAGTGGATTGAGCGCGGGCTGCGAACCAAAGCATCGCAGGTTCGATTCCCAGTCAGGGCACATGCCTGGGTTGCAGGCCATGGCCCCAGCAACTGCACATTGATGTTTTTCTCTCTCTCTTTCTTCCTCCCTTCCGTCTCTAAAAATAAATAAATAAAATCTTAAAAAAAAAAAGAAAAAACTCATACAGCTCAGCACCAAAAACCAAACAATCCAATTTAAAAATGGTTAGAAGACCTGCATAAAATTTTCTCCAAAGAGAACATACAGATGGCCAATAGACATGTGGAAAGAAGCTCAAAGTCACTAGTCATCAGAGAAATGCAAGTTAAAACCACAATGAGATACCATCTCACACCTGTCAAAAAGTCTATTATCAATAAATCAACAAACAGCAAGTGTTAATAAGGATGCAGAGAAAAGGAAACCCTTGTGCACTGCTGGTGGGATTGCAAATTGGTGCAGCCACTATAGAAAACAGTGTGGAGTTTCCTCAACATTTTGAAAATAGAACTACCTTATGACCCAGCAATTCCACTTTTGGGTATTTATCCAAAGAAATCCAAACACAAATATGCACCCCTATGTTTACTGCAGTGTTTTCACAATAGCCAAGATACGGAAGCAACCCAAGTGGCCCTCAATAGACAATTAGATAAAGAACATGTGGTATTGCACGTGAATACAATAAAACATCACTCAGCCACAAAAAACAAAATCTTACCATTTGCACCAACATGGATGGACTTACAAATTATTGTGCTAAGTGAAATAAGTCAGACACAGAAAGATAAATACCACACAATTTTACTTATATGTGGAATCTAAAGAACAAAAGGAACAAACAAATGAAACAGAAACAGACTCTTAGATACAAAGCCCAAACTGAGAGTTGCCAGATGCTAGGGTCTTGGGGAAGAGGAGTGAAAAAAGTGAAGGGAGTAAGAAAGAAGTTACAAACTATTCACGGTGATACATGGAACAGCATAGGGAATATAGTCAATGATACTGTAATAAAAATGTATGGTGCCAGGTGGGTACTGGACCTATTGGAGGGATCACTTGGTAAATTATTTAATTGTCTAACCACTATGTTGTACACCTGAAACAAATATGAAACAATCCTGAGTGTCAACTATAATTGAAAAAAAAATTTTTTAAGAGTCCAAAAAATGTTGCAGCTGCCCAGTTGGGAATTGCAAGTATGTTGGTCGAGGAGTAAAAACCTGCAGACAGAAGATAAGTTCTGCAAACATAACTCACAGCATTGTGACTATAGTGAATAATATTGGGTTATGCACTTCAAAGTTGCTAAGAAACTAGATCTTAAATGTTCTCACCACACACACACAAAAAGTAATTCTGTGAAGTGACAGAGGCATTAGCTAATGCTACAGTGGATACCATATATATATATATCACCACGCTGCACACTTCAGCTCACACAATGTCATATGTCAATTTTATTTCAATAAAAAAGGACCAAGGAAAAGATATAACTAATAAGTCAACAAAAGAGACAAAGTAGAAAAATTTAAAAATAATTTATTCACATAGAAGGAGGCAGAAAGGAGGGAAAACAAAAGAAAGAACACACAGGACAAAGAGGAAAACAGCAAGAAGCTAAATTTAAACTTAGTCCATCAATAATAAAATTAAATGATCTTAACATTTAAATTAAAAGGCATGGATTGTTGCATTGAATAGAAAAGCAAGACCCAAGTATCTACTCACTGTAAGAAATATTCATTAAATCAAGAACAGGGAGGCACATAAATAAATATATTAACAGCAGACAAAACAAATTACAGAGCAAAAAACATTAGGCATAGCAGGATCATTTCTATAATAATTAAGGTGCCAATTGATACAGAGAACACAGCAATCTAAATGTTTAAAGACTTGATACCAAAGCTTCAGAATACATGAAGCAAAGGCTAATAAAATTTATGAAGAAAAAGACAAATCCACAATTATAGTCAGATATGTCAACAACCCTTTCTTTTTCAGTTATTCACGGAACAAATAGGAAAGAAAGGTGGAGAATTGAACAAACTATCAACTAATTTGACCCAACTGACATTTATGAATATCACACTTAATCATTGCATTCTTTTTCACTGTATGTGGGATGCTAACAAATCGATGAAATCAAACAGTGGTTTTTGAAAAGATCAACAAAATTACTAAAAACTTAGTCAAAAATGAGCCCTGGCTGGTATAGCTCAGTGGATTGAGCGCGGGCTGCGAACCAGGCATCGCAGGTTCGATTCCCAGTCAGGGCACATGCCTAGGTTGCAGGCCATGTCCCCCAGCAACCGCACACTGATGTTTCTCTCTCTCTCTCTCTCTCTCTCCCCCTCCCTTCCCTCTCTAAAAATAAATAAATAAAATCTTAAAAAAAAAAAACTTAGTCAAAAATGATGAAGCAAAAAGAGAGAAAGAGATTACCGATATCCGGAATGCAAGAGGGAAGGAACATCATCAGAAGCCCCTACAGACATCAAAAGTATAACGGGGGCTTATTCTGAACAACTTCATGACAGCTGGACGACTTAGATGAAGCAGCTAGTGTCTCGAAAAGCACTAGTTATTAAAACACCAAGTTGGCAAGGAAGAAATAAGCAGCCTGTATCTATCAAAGAAAACTGAATTTATAATTAAAAACTTGCCCATAAAGAAAATTTTAGACCTAAACGGTTCCCATGGTCAATTCTACCAAACATTTAATGAAGAAATAATAGCAAGTCCCTAAACTGCTGCAGAAAACTGATGAAGAAGGAATTCCCTAACTCATTCTCCACGGCCGTCGTCACTCTTCTCCCCAAACCAGACATTAGCACTAAAGTCAAACTACAGACCAATATCCTAACTGAACCTGAATACAAAAATATTTAATATTTTAGTAAATAAAATACAAAAATACTAAAAAATGATGCAGCATGAACGACTGGAATTTATTACAGGAATTCAAGTTTACTTCACTTTAACTGGCAATGTAATTGAACATTTTAACAGTCCAATAAGGAAAATGATATGCTCATATCAGAAGAAGCAGAAAAAAATTTCAACAGAATTCTTTCTCCAAGCATGATAAAGATGGTCAGCAAACTAAAAACAGATGGAACTTCCCCAGTGTGAAAAAAGACAACTATGAAAAACCTTAGCTAATATCCTACTGACAGAAAACAAAGCAAACAAACAAAAAAACGCACATGACTGCCTTCCTCCTAAGTTTGGCAAAAAGGCAAAAGTGTCCGTTCTTACCACTTGTATTCAAAATTGTATTGTATGTTTTTACCAGCACATTAAAATGAGAAAAATAAATACAAGGCACCCACTTTGGAAAAGGAGAAAAAAAACTCTTGAGTTCCGGCCAAGATGGAGGCATAGGCAGTCGCATTGTGCCTCCTTGCGCAACCAAAACTAAGGACAACAAAAATTGAGAAACAAGAAACAACCAGAACAGAGGGAAATGAACTGAACGGAAGTCGGGCTCCAGTACATCCAGACCGGTAAGGAGCGGTGGAGTCGGAGGCCTGCGGAGAGGGGTCGGGGGTCCCGGCGGGAAGAAATGCTGGCTGGCAGGCGTGGGCGTGCGGGGTGCAGACAGCAGCGGGAGGACCGGTGGGGGCCCCTGGGGCGAGAGGCGGCTAACAGACCCAGGGAGGGGCGCGGGGCGGCTGGCTGGCCGCAGCCGCACATTCGTGCGCATTAAACTAAGCGAAAACGGGCAGCGCCGCTGGGTTTCAAAGCTTAAGAGCCCCATCTGGGAGCTGAGGCCGGGAGACTCTCTCAGCCTCGCAGGAGACTCCTCGGGGAAACCCACTGGGTCCGAGAAAGTGCACAGGCCCACCTGCCCGGGAGCCAGCACAGGGTAGGGGGGCCAGTTTGCTTGTGGGAGGTGGTGGAGAGGGCGGAAGTCCTGGAGAGAGCGGAGCAGGCGCCAATGTTCCCTCTTGGACCCCACCCCCACATACAACGTCTCAACCCAGTGACTGGGGTGCTCCACCCTGGTGAACACCTAAGGCTCCTCCGCCCTTACGTAACAGCCACAACCAACCAAAGGAAAATAGAAAAGATGGCTCAAACAGATTTGAAAGCCTCAGAACCAATTTTTTTAAGTGATGAAGAGATAGCTAACCTATCAGATGCATAGTTCAAAGCACTGGTGATCAGGAAGCTCACAGAATTGGTTGACTTTGGACATAAATTAGATGAACAAATGCAGGCTAAAATAAGAGAAATGAAGGAAAATACACAGGGAAACAATAGTGATGGGAAGAAAACTGGGACTCAAATCAATAGAGTGGACCAGAAGGAAGAAAGGAACAACCAAACAGAAAAGAATGAAGAAACAAGAATTCAAAAAAATGAGGAGAGGCTTAGGGACCTCCAGGACACCTTTAAACATTCTAACATCCGAATTATAGGGGTACCAGAAGGGGAAGAGGAAGAGCAACAAGTGGAAAAGTTACTTGAACAAATAATAAAGTAGAACTTCCCCAATCTG
>PVIA01009242.1:0-63062 GCA_004024845.1 Tonatia bakeri
AAAGAAAGAAGGAGCTTCTACCCTTTGCAACAGCATGGATGCAACTGGAAAGCATTATGCTAAGTGAAATAAGCCAGGCAGTGAAAGATAAATACCACATGATTTCACCTTTAACAGGAACCTAAACAACAAAACAAAGAAACAAGCAAAATATAGTCAAAGACACTGCATTAGGGGACAGGCAGGAAGTGGCCAGAGGGGAGAGAAGAGGGAATTTCAGGGGAAAGGGGGAAGGGTTTGCAGGAACAAAGTTAAAAGACACATGGATAAAAACTAGGGGGAGGGTGGTAATGGGAGGGAAGATGGGAGGGGGATGGGTGGGCTTGATTGGGAGTAAAGGGGAGAAAACTGTACTTAAACAATCATTAAAATAAAAATAAAAATTAAAGAAAAAAAAGAATCTAGAAGAACAATCAAAGAAGATAAATACTGAGGAGTTGGCACATATGCAACAAATTCAGTTCACTAAAAAAAGAGAGGAAAAAGGAGTGATGCAGAAAAGTAGAAGACCAAGGGCTAAGTTGAAGTCATAATTGATGTTTTTCCTAATAAGAAAAATAAGATAATGAATAAAATAAAGACTTTGAGAGAAGCAAATATACTATGAAAGAGAAGTGGAACAAATCAATGGCAAGCTTTTCCTGCATGGAGGGTTCTTCTCAATGCTAGTCGTCATTAAACTGATCACAAAGCAGGCCATTTTAGTTTTTACTGTATTTTAATTATAAAATATTAATAACATAAAATTTTATTTAGCCATTTTTCTGTGAATGATTCACTGTTATTAATTACATGCTCAGTGCTGTGCAACCATCACCACTATCCAGTTCCAAACTATTTATCACCCCAAATAGAAACTTTATGCCCATCAGGCAATAATTTCTTACTCCCAGCCACTGATAACTTCTGATCTAGATTGTTTCTATAATTTTTCCTATAAGTGCAGTTATACAATATTTTCCTTTTATGTCTGGTTTATTTAACTCAGCATATTTCTTTCAAGGTTTATCCACGTTGTAGCATGCATCTGAACTTGATTTCTTTTATGGCTGTAGAGTATTCCACTGTATGTTAAGGGCACTTGTGTTGTCAACACCTTATGTCTATAGTAAATAATGCTGCTATGAATATCGTGATGCGCATATTTTTTTGAGTTCTTAGACTTAAATTCTCTTGTGTATATGACTTAGAGTAGTACTGTGAGTCATACAGTAATTCTATGTTTAACGTTTGAGAAATCACCAAGTTGTTCTCCATAGCAGAGGCACAATTTCACATTTTACCCACAATGTACAAGAGTTTCAATTTCTCCACATCCTTTCCAACATTTCCGATATCTATTGTCTTTTTTAAAAATAATGTCCAACTTAGTAGGCGTGGTACCTAGTGGTACCTCATTGTGGTTTTGATTTGCAATGCCCTAATAACTAATTGTCTTAGCATTTCTTCTGTGCTTATTAGCCATTTCTCAATCTTCTTTAAAGAAACATCTATACAAGTCCCTTTTATATCTTTAAATTACATTGTTTTTCTTTTATTTTGTTGAGTTGAAGGATTTCTTTGTATATTCTGAGTATTAATCCCTTAACGTATATATATTTGCTAGCATTTTCCCCCATTCTGTGGGTTATTCAATATCTTTAGATTGTCCTTTAATGCATAATTTTTTTTCAAATTTTAATGGAAACAATATAACTATTTGTTATGTCCATGCTTGGAGTCTGGTAAGCATCTTGCATCTATTCATCCCTGTCCTTTGTCATATTTGGGAAACTCTCATCCTTTATTGTCCGAGTATTCATTCTGCTCTCTTTTCTCTCACAGCTTCTTTTGGAATTTCAGTACTAAATGTGGTGGTATGCTTGACTATATTTCGTAAGTTCTTTATGCCTTGTTGACTTTTTAAATTCTTTTTATTTGTATCTGTTCCCCAGACTAATTACAATCTTCTTAGTTTGTGTATACTGATTCTTTCCTGTGTCTGCCCAAATCACTTGTTCAACCTCTCTGGTGAACTTATTTTAAATATTGTACTTATCAACTCCAGAATTTCTATCTGATTTCTTTATTTAATTTCTATCTCTAATTGATATTTGCATTTAGTTTATTACTAGTTTTTCCAGTTTCCTTTAGTTCTTTTCCATGGTTACCTTTAGCTCTTTGAGCATATTTAAGGCATTTGATTTAAAGCCTTCCATCTGAGTTAATATATACATATTACTACATATATATTAATATAGTAATTGTATTAGGGTTTAAGTATCTTTGCATAGTTCAGTTCTAGCATTCATACATAAAATTCTTTTTTTCAATATCCTTTTTTACTAATTTTGTATAATTTTCCTTGTCCTTCTTAGTTTGTCTCATTATTCATTAAGCAATAACCAACATATTAGGAAAAGCTAATTCCTTTTAACATCTCTTAAAAACACACTCATCCCCTTCCTTCCTTGTGCACTAATATCTTGTCTAAATTTTAAAAGAGGAACCATAAAGAGTATCATTGATAATAAAAAGTTTATCTTATACACCTTCATCAATTATTAACAGTCAGGCTCTATGCATAAGGTTTGAGAAAACTCCAAAGAATGAGCATAATTATTATAATTAATATTAGCAGACAGGGCAGACAATCAAACGAGTAGAGGTCAACAGTAATTTGTAAGCATCCAGGCCTTGTCAATGTCTTGGGAAAGCTGTCTATCTCTGGTATCTCAGCTTCTCATTCTCAAGAAGTCTTTGAGCTCCACTGTAGGTGGAGGCAGATATCGGAGACATGGGCAGATGTCCATTAGCATTTAGGTACCTGGTAACATCCTTTTGCAACAAATTTGGATAGAGTCTTTGATTAACAATGTTGCAGAAAGTCTTTAAGAATTATTTCCCAGGATATATTTAGATAGATAGAACATCTGTTATACACTTGAAGAGCTACAATAGAAGGTTTTCAGTAATATTGTTTACTTCATGAAATCGTCTTTTTAGGAATCCAATGTGTTAGCTCAAGTACATGTAGAGGTATAGGGAGATGGGTCCCTATAAGTAAGATATATTTCTTATTGGGTCCAATCCATATCTTTTTGTCTGGGTCAAAACTTCCTCCTTTTTATTGTCATATCCTCTTTTCTTCTGCAGCTGTCCATTGGAAATAAAAAATAGAGTCTTTTGTTGATTTAATAGGAAGCAAGGAGCATTCTCAGGTCTAGATAATTTAGCTGTTTAGTGCTGTCTGTCTAGCTGCAGTATCAGCTATATGGTTTTCTATTGCTTTCACAGTGGCAGGTTTAGAATGTTCTAGAATGTTGATGATTGTCAGTTGTTTCAATTTCCATATGACATCCAATATTCTGAAATCTATTTACTACTTTTTATGGCTGCTCTGAGAAAGTTATAAAGACTTGCTGCTTCCACAACATTCCAGAGTTTTGAGTTACACTGAAGGCTTAGCTACTATCGGTGTAAATATTGGCTATTTGATTGCTGGCTAATTGACAATCCTGAGTCAGAACAATTAATTCAGCTTGCTGGGCAGATCTTATTTCAGGTAGATAAGAACTTTGAATTATGTCCACCATGAAGTTAATGCATACCCAGCTCGGTACTGTCTCTGTTTATCTTCCACCTTTGGAAGAGCTCTCTGTAAACCAAATTAAGTCAGCATTATCAATAGCAGCTTCCTGTAAACCATTTGTAGGAAGAAGAAGGTGGTCAGTAAGCAGAACACAATTGTGGATATCTTCATCCTGCAAAGGAGGTAGCAAAGTTGCTGGGTGAAGATCATTGCATGAAGTTGAAGTAATATGAGGTGCAGAAGGCAAGAGCCAGTAGTTGACTGACAGAAGTGCTGAGTGTGATGAGACCTACGTGGAGATTCAACGGAATGAGGAACTTAAACAAAGGACAGCTCATAACTCTCTTTTCCATTTGTTTATGCAACATGGCTGTAGCAGAGATGGCTGTCAGGTAGGGCGGAAGCCCTTCGGCTACTACTGGGTCCAATTGCTGACAATCATATCCTATAGATCTATGATAATCTCTATGATTTTTGAGTTAAAACTTCTAAGTATTTCTTTATTTTCATGTATAAAAAGTTAGAAAGTTTATAATTAAGGTGCCTCAAAGTGGGAGTTTTAGATAATTCTACAGAGATTTCACAGCATGTTTTTCTGCTGGGTTCTACTGAATTGGTTCAGGTCAGTTTTATTTTAATGAGACATATTCAGGCTGGATCACTAATAAAAAAATTGGAATCTAATTGTGACAATATCCAGTCATAGGCAGAAACCCTGCAAGCTGTGTGTGTTTATTTTTGTTTTGTTCCTGGGAGCTCGGTTTTTTTCACCAACACAATAAAGAATTACAGATCAGCCAGACAAACATGGATGAGTGAGAGTTTTATCAGTATGTCCTCAAGGGATAGGATGGGTCTGTTGAGAATGGCAAGAAAGGCTTAGCATAGAAGAAACAACAGGAGAGCCTAAACTTGGCCATGAGGTCAGAGAAAAGGGGCCTTAGGGACAGGTTCAGGGGATTAGCCTGGAACAAGCTGCCAGCTGCCCATTGCCTTAGAATTTAGGGCAGGTGTACCTGTGAAGAAAGGAGTTGGGAGAGAAGAAGGGAAAGGGAATGGCACTGGATGCTCCCCAGAGGGAGAGCTCACGTGCTGCAGGTCCTTCATCTTGAGGTTTCGATCTCTTTCTTCCAGGTGGGAATCTTAGGGGTGCTCTCAGAGGAGGGTTTTCAGTAGATGATTTATCAGTTCTTCAGGTGTGCTCTTTTAGGGTCATGGCCTTCTCTGATTGGTCAGTGACAGGGCAGGGGGTCTTTGGTCATTGCAGTTGGTTCTAGCATTGTTCACCTACTTCTGCTGCTTTTTTTGACCTAGAACTGAAACACAACTGACGTCTAGATGTTATCTTGAGGGAGGAGATGTTTTGTATTTGGCTGTAAATTGCTCAGCCATTGTGTTCAGCTATCTGTTTCCCTAATCCACTTGCCAAGGAGTTTTCCTAACTTCTTACTATCTTGTCTCAGTTTTCGAATGTTTTCAAAGATGAAATGATATTATTCCTCCAAGTCTTTCAGGATTAATTAGTAGCCCATCTTTATATATTAGATAAATGAAGTACTTTACCTGGGTTAAACAGAATTGAAACTTGTTCTTTGAGATTCTATGTCCCTTTATGGCTAGCTGTTGTAGCAGGCAAAATGTGTCATCTTGGGAGTTAGTACATTCTAGAGAAAAAAGTAAAGCATTTCCATATTGAATTAGAATGGAATCTCTGGGAAATCCAACACCATTCAAATGAGCTTTTAGTATCTAAGACAAATAGGTGGGTCCCTCTATCTATCTCTGGGGCATTACTGTCCAAGTAAATTCCTGATCTTTCCAGGTACAAACAAAGAGATATTTCTGTCTCTATTTTTTTATAGAAATGCTAAAAAAAGGCACTACTTAAATTTATCACTGAAATATATTGACAATATATTCCACAGGAATAGCTCATAATAGGTTATATAGATTTGGATGCACAGGGTGTTTGGGAATAACTTTTATTTATAGCTAAGATTCTGTACAAAAAAATCAACAATAATTGGTAGTCTTAGTGACTTAGTACATGTGGAAAGCTGGTATTCTATAATTGCATAGATTTTGACTAAAGACTACTTTCCTTTTTTACCAAACCCGTGCACCTAGAATTTTGCCCAGAGGGCGGCAGCTGGCAACAGGACCCCACTTGCTGGTTGGTTACAAGTTCAGGCTCCAACTGCACCCTGACTTCATTTTGGCCATCTGAAGTTGATATGCTTTCTAGTTCAAATTTCCCATTTTTGTACTTGCAAGTTAAAGCTTCCTATTTACTGTATGCCTGCAGGGGTATTAATGGGGGCTGGGGTTTTCAGCCTTGGAGGCACAATTTCCCGTGTTAATTTTAGTTTTATTTTGAGATCTGCAGAGTCTGAACAAGTTTTTAGAGGTATTGCATTGTGATCTGAATTATGCTGCTTATGGGTGGTGCTCTAAGGGGCTGTCACAACCAGGGTCATATTCAAGTCTTATGTTTCTCAGTTTTTCTCCCTGGCTGTCTAACACATCTCTGAGGACTTGGAGTGCTTGATAACCAACCTCTGTTTGCACTTTCTGAGACAAGTCAATTATTTAATTACAGTTGAGCTGAAATTCCCTGTGAAGCTCCTGTATATCAAGAGGGATATCTTCTGACACCTGCACAATGATTCTTAGTCACCTAAGAATACCCAATATTCAAGCTGGAGGGAGAAAGTGCCCCGTATTTTTGGAGCCGAATGAGTTCAGGCTCTCATCTATGAGATACAATATTTTATTCAGACACCCAAAAAACAATTCCAACTGAGAAGCCAAATCAAAAAAACAGCCACCCATTTTTTCCCTCCTGTTCTTAGTTATCTCCACTCTTAACTTTAGGCTGGGTTCTTTCAACACTTAACATTTAGCTCCACCTTGAGGTTTAAAAAGAAAGCTCAGATAAAGTCGTCCTCTTACCTTACAACAGGAAGGTCTAGAATTCGAAGACATCTCTCTCAACTTCACCTGATGTAACACTAGCAGCCAGTGAGGCACAGGGGCCCCAGGTGATACCTAGCACGGATCTGGGTCTGCAAGGAGGTGCTGGATGGGCCTCTGAATCCCACCGCATAACACCATGTAAATGTTGACGTAGGAAATGTCCAAACCTATGAGTTTATATGACTTGATCTGAGCCAAGCTGATGACACTTGTGGGGAAGCAAAATCTCAATGGATTGAGGAAATGCTCTGAAGAATGGCCATGTCATACATTATTTTATACATCACAACAAAGGAAATAGCATAAGAAGGTTATATAAAATCCATTGGTGACACATTAGGGAAGAAGGAGAAAGTAAAGTGGGGAAATCTCTGGGATTAGATAACATCATAATTAACAGTTAATAATTAACACAATAACAATAACTGAGTGGTTTTGCGTCTCTGTTTTGGTGTAGTGATGGGTTCAGAAAAAAATACACTGACATTCCAAAGATATGTTATCCTAGATGCAAAAAGACAAGACAGGCTCAATTAAGATAAAGATTAACTTTTGTCAAGGAAGATACTGGCCTAAATAAAACATGATCACATGCTGTAACTCATGTTTAGTTAGGAAGTTTTAATTTCAGACCATTATATGTGGTTACATTTGGCTTTGGCCTCTGAATCTGTAAGGCCCACCAATCAGGCCTTCTCTGAGCTTATCAGGTTTAGTATGTGGCTTTTTCTTCTTTTTTTTTTCCACATCCCTCCCCTGCCACTTCAAGGAGTATCTTATGTTTTTCTTGCCCTGCCCCTGCCTTGCCCTCTCAGGGTCCCCTGTCCCCCTGCCCATCTTTCCCCATAAAGGACCCCTATCCTCCCTTCACTGCTGCCTCCATTTAGGGTCCCCTACACGGTTCCCTGCTCTCTCCATAGAGGATCCCCTTTCCCCTTTGCCCAGCCCCCTCCCAGTGTCCCCCGTCCCCTCTGTGCTATACCTTCTATGGAGGGTCTTCTTTTTCTCTGCCATGTCCTCTCACTCACAGGCCTCTGAGGGACACTAGCTTCAGTGTCCAGTCTTCACCTCTCCTGCCTGTAGGCCAGGTGCCCACTCTCTGTACCTGCAGTACACCTCACCCTTTTCACTCATCTAAATCCTACCTGTGCTCTCAGGATGCATCTCAAGCCATAAAAAAGGTAAACTACTGGCATTTGTGACAGGGCCCAACATGGATGGACCCTGAGAATACTGTGCTAAGCAAAATGAATCTGTCAGAAACAGTTAAGAACCCTATGATTGCATTATTATGTGGGATATAAAACTGAAAATTCAAGACAGACCACAGCATAGTGGTTACCAGAATGGAGGGGATTGGAGGTACTAAAGGGCAAAGGGAGCCAAATGTATGGTGGCGGGAGGTCATGTGACTTCAGATGTCGGGTGCACAATGCAATGTACAGACCCCATATCATAAAAACGTGGCTTGAAGCCTATATAATCTTATTAACCAATGTCACCCCAATGAATTTAATAAAAAAGACACATTTCAAATATCATTTCAAATGTTAGATCACAGAATGACCTTTAAAAAGTATAAATTAGGTCATACATATCATTCTCATGTCTAAGAGCCTTACTGGCTCCAGCAGCAGTCGGCCCTCCCCACAGAATTACTCCTGTGACAGTGTCACATTTAACAGAGAGAGCATTGTGAGAGGTGGAAGCAGAGTAGGCAGATGTGGCACTCACCTCCTCCTAGGACCAAAACGAAATTACAACCAAAATTTAGAGTAAGCAACCTAAATAACCAACTAAAGACTAGCTGAAAAGCAATCTTATAAACCAGAAATCACGTTAACACTGGGCAAAGGGCAGAGACACAAACAGAGACAGACTGGGTCCTGTGGTCCTGAGGCAGGAGCCACTCCTTCCTCTTTCCCCCAGCTGGACCTGCATGTCCCCTGAACAGGAGATCCACCCACCCAACAGGAGAACTCCCAGGTGCACCACCCTGTTGAGCTTGACTTCCAAGCAGAATCTTAGACAAACTGCATTTCGTGGTTCTAGGATGGGTGCCATTGTCCTTGACATGTCCAACTGCTACAAGGTCTTCCATTCACATAGCCAAACCTTGGTCTGTTTGGGCATAATAGGCTCTGCTGATCTCACCCCAATGACTCCCTGAGATCCTACCATACCACAAAGTTGTACGAGTGCCCAACGCATAGCAGCTAGATGTGGTACACTCTGGAACATTTGCTGAGTGGCCCCCCAGACACAGAACTGACATCAGGTTGAACCTCTATCAATCTGGTGAACACCACTTGCCCCTAGCCTGGTGACTCACTGAGAATCTACTTCATGCAACTTGAGTAGAGCCAGAGGTTTTGCTTGTTTTTTTTTTTTTGTTTTGTTTTTCTTATTTATTTGTTTGAAGTAACTGAACCTAATAGACCCCAGCAAATGGAGGTAGGTAGAGGTGGATCATGGGATACCTTGGAACTTTTGCTGCCCCTGAATTTGGTGTTGGCAAAAGCCAGCCTTGGTATATAGCATAAACCTTTCTGTGTTCACTCAGGCCCAGCAGAGGCAACCATAAAGTATGGATGACTTTGTAGTTCCAAATGGGTTTACCAGGGCAAGTCACAGGCAGCATTTGACATTAGCTGGCACAATGGTCCCTCCCAAGAGACCCAGAACCAATGCACCTAGTGGCAAGCTTCAGACAACATAAGAGCAGGGTCCAGTTATCTTCACAAACAGTATATCCAAAGGGAAGTCTAAGCAGGCATCAGTCCCTCCCAAGGTGAATTCCATTCTATGTGGGCAGCCCCAGCACAGCACTGTGGTTGGGACTGACACAGTCAGCCTGCCTAAGGGTCAACCCTATGCACAAATGGGCCAACAACAATCAAGTCTTGATTAAAACAAAAGGTCCATATAACCCACACCAAGGATGTTCCTGGAGCACCAGGCTCAGGTCATCAAGGAGACTCTATCACTGTGTCTCACAGGATACCTACTACATAAAACAACTCTAGCAACACAGAGTGTCATAGCAGATCTACCTAATATGCATAAACAAACACAAAGAAGGAACCAAAATGGGGAGACAAAAAACATGCTCCAAATGAAAGAACAGGAGAAATCTTCAGGAAAAAAAAATTGTTAAATGAAATGGAGACAAGCAATCTACCAGATACATACTTCAAAACAATGGTTATAAGTATGCTCAAAGAACTTAGAGAAAGGATGAATAAAATCAGTAAGAACTTCAACAAAGAGATAGTATGCATGAAAAAGGACATAGATGTAGGAGACTGTTCTGCATGGAGTGGGCCCAGCTCCCACTTGGAGATGCACAGGCTCCACGCCCATGGATAGGTTCTCCCGTGGGGAATCAGGCCTACAATGTACCTAGGCTGCTATGACTCTTGCTTTTTGCTAAAACTCCCTCACCCTGAATTGAGGACATTTACTGAAAAGTAACTTCCTAAAATCCATGCTAAACCTTCCAAGGATGAGTGTAACTGGTTCAACCACTTTTGCCTTTTCATTTGCAAATATCCCTCTTCTGTGATGTGATTAGCAGCATTGGCTCCTTCGTTTTCTGTAAAAGGTAACCACCTAAAGTGAACCTGTGCATAGTAAATGAGGATCATCATGTAATGGGAGGAGAAACCCAATAAAGGCCTGTCATGGCGGAGGCCGTGGCTTTTGCTCCCCTTGAGAGAAAAGCCATGCTGTCCCTTTTCCTCCACAAGACTTGGTAGTCCACGTAAATGTCTCACTTCATCCATAATGGCGTGGACACAGTGGGCCAGTGTCTGTGTCACATATAAGCCATAAATCAGTCAGAAATGCAGAATAAAATATCTGAAATGAAGAATACACTAAAAGGAATAAATAGTTAGTTAGATGAAGCAGAGGATCAGATCAGCATTCTGTAAAATAAGGTAGCAGAAAATACCCAATCAGAGCAGCAAAAAGGAAAAAGGATGAAAAAAATGAGGATACTTTATGGGGCCTTTGAGATGACATGAAGCATAATAACACTCTCATTCTATAGGGTACTAGGAGACAAGAAAGAATGAGATCAAGAACCTATTGAAACAAATAATGACTGAAAAATTTCTTAACCTACTGAAGGAAAAATACACACCATTCCAGGAAACACAGAGAGTTTCTTATATCATTTCATTAACCAATGTCACTCCAATAAATTCAATAAAAAATAAATAAAACCAAAAGCTCATACTACCCAAAGCAGTCTGTAGATTCAATGCAATTCTGTTAAGGTACCAATGACATATTTCACAAAACAAGAATAAATGTTCTAAAAATGTATATGGAACTACAAAAGACCCCAAATAGCCACAGCAATTTTGAGAAAGAAGAAACAAGTTGAAATTTTTGCTAACTGATATCACACTGTACTTGAAGGTCATAGTAATCGAAACAGAATGGTACTCAAATAAAAACAGACATATACCAATGGAACAAAATAGAGAGCCAATTAATAAACTCATGCCTTTATAGTCTATTAATATTTGACAATGGAGGCAAGCACATATGACAGCATAAAAAAGTATATTCAATAAATGGTGTTAGGAAAACTGGAGAGAGATATATGTACAAAAATGTAAAAATAAACCACCTTCTTAGACCATCCACTAAATAAAGTCAAAATGGATTAGAGATTTAAATGTAAGACTTGAAACCATAAACATTCTGGAAGAAAATATAGGCAATGAAATCTCAGACATTTTTTGTAGCAATTTTTTTTTCTATAGTATCTCCTCAGGCAAGTGAAACAAATACACATGAAAAAAGTGGGACAACATCAAACTAAAAATTTTGCACAGCAAAGGAAATCATCAGCAAAATGACAAAACAACCCACTGAACATGTTTGTCAATGAAACATCTGATAAGGGGTTAATATCCCAAATGTATAAAGAACTTATAAAGCTCAAGACACACACACACACACACACACACACACACAATTAAAAAATGGGCAAAAGAGCTGAACAGACACTTCTCCAAAGAGGGCATACAGCTGTCCAACAAACATATGAAAAGATGCTCAGTGTCTAATCATCAGAGAGATGTAATTAAAACCACAGTGAGATAACACCTCACGCCTGTCAGAATGGCCACCATTAACAAATCAACAAATAAGTGTTGCAAGGATGTGGAGAAAAGGAAATCCTTGTGCACTGTTGGTAAGAATGCAGCCACTACGGAAAGCAGTGTGGTATTACCTCAAAAAGTAAAAATGGAAGTGCCTTATGACCCAGCAATTCCACTTCTGGGAATATATTCAAAGAAACCTGAAACACTGATTTCAAAGGATATATGCTCCCTTATGTTATTGCATCATTATTTACAAGGTCTGGAAAAAGCCTAAGTGTCCTTCAGTAGATGAGTGGAAATAAAAGCCATCATACATTTTATACAATGGAATGCTACTCAGCTGTAAAAAGAAGGGAATCTTAACCTTTGCAACAGCATGGAGTATCATGCTAAGTAAAATAAGCCAGTCAGAGAAAGACAAGTACCATACGATTTCATTTATATGTGGAATCTAATGAACAAAATAAATTTAAAAAACATAAAACAGAAACAGACTCAGATACAGAGAACAGACTGACAGCTGTCAGAGGGGAGGGGCATTGGGAACTGGGGGAAAAAGGAGAAGGGATTAACAAAGGAAAAACTCATAGAAACAGACAATAGAGTAGTGATTGTCAGAAGGAAAGGTGGGTCGGGGGAGGTAGAAGAGGATAAATGTGGGGTAAATGGTGTGGAAGGAGACTTCACTTGGGGTGGAGAACACACAGTACAATATACAGATGATGTGTTATAGAATTGTACACCTGAAACTTATATAATTTTATTAATCCATGTCACCCCAATAGATTTGATTTAAAAAAAAAAAAGAATGTTATGATGCATGCTACAAACTGTGTGGACCTTGAAGACATTATGCTCAGGGAAATGAGCCAGTCACAAGAAGACAAATATTGTGTGATTCCACACACCTGACGTCTTTAGTGCCGTAGAGTCATAGAGACGCAGGTAAGATGGAGGTTACCAGGAGAGGGGGAGAGAGATTGGGAATTGGCGTTTCGTGGAGATAGAGCTTCAGTTGGAGAAAATGGGAGCAGTGGTGGAGATGATGGTGGTGACGCCACACAACAGTATACATGTACTTAACACCATGAACTGTGCATTGAAAAATAGCTAAAATGTTAAATTTCATTGTGCATATGTTCCTGCGATAAAACTACCCCAAAAGAAAAAGGGCAGGTCTTACAAACAGAACCGTGGTTGGGTGCGCTCAGGCTTCCTGACTCCTGCTCTCACTAGTCCTCGGAAACACAGTGATGAGCAAAGCCTGGGCTCTGAGGTCCAATGAGCAACCCTTGGCATGCCTCAGATCCCTCCAGTCTACCTTACAGGCCTATGAAGAGAACCAAAGGAGGCTGTGTGTGGGGAGTTGTCATTGTGTGTGCAGGTGCCAAGGTGCCCAGCCAGGACACCTGCTGCCTTCTCACAGTTTGAGAACAGCCAGCCAAGCAGTCCCACACAGTCACCTGTAGCTGACAGATAGAACACCGAATGGCAGCTCCACCCACCAGCACACCACAAAGCCACCTGTGAACAAGCCAGCTGAGAAGTGCCAAACAGGGCTTAAACTGGTAGCCCATTTAAATGTTTATATTAGTAAACATTTTAACCCTGAACAATTGATTCCATATGATAATTGTGCTATCAAAAATATTGTAGAATTTGCTTTCTAAAGAGATACCTCACAGGGCTCTGTTGGTGATGCGTTCACTATGGGACACACGTTGAAAACAGATGGCATCCCTGTGCAAGGCTGTCAGTGTCTCACTGCAACTTTAACTTCATCTGAAGACAAGAACAAAGGTCTACATTTAAGGCCTTGAGGTGACAATGAAAGAACTCTCTTCCCAGGGCACATACACACATTCATACACACACATTCACAATCATTCATAGTCACACACACACTCTCCTTATGTGCTTACACACACATACTTCCATGCATTCACATTCAATCACACACAGTCATACATTCACACACAGTCACATTTATTTACACACATACACACATACACACCCATCTGTTGTGAGGGGCTGGGGTAGATGCCCGTCACTGCTGCACCTGACGTGCCTGCATGTAGGGTTGGTCCCAGGGCATTTGTTTGTCTTGCTCACTCCTCAGATCTGGGCCAATGTCAAGGTGATCTACTTGTGAAACGTCATCAATAGCTTCCTTGGGTTGCCTTAAACTCCCCCAGTGCAGGCTTTCTGGCTCGTGCACAGCACATCTGAATTCCTCTCCCCCAGCCTGTCAGACCTCTCTGTCAGATGACAAGCAGTATGACAGCTGCAGGGAAAAAAAGTAAGAGAAAAGAACAGAGAGCTAGTTTGAAACCCACATTTTGTAGTATAATTAAGAGCTCTTAAGAAAATGCTGAGCTCCACAGAATCTTCCAGTCCCCACTTCTCTCTTCTTCACAAGCAATTTTCTTCCTTTCCTTTCTAGAAGTCATGTGAAATGCATCTTTTATGAGAGAAGAGAAAAAAGAGCCCAAACCCTGCCAGTGGCAGATGTGAGGGAAACCATGCAGCTTGCTTCCTCCTCGGAGACACGGCCATGAGAGTCAAGGCCACCCCAGCAGTCTCCCTTCCTTCCTCCTCCACATGCATTTTCTTGGGCAGGCCAATGATTTAAAACTCAGATGTAGGAGCACATTTCTGACACACATGCTACGAGCAGCGTCACTATAGCAAACACTGACTAATGCATCAGTGACAGTAGCAAGAAAAGCGGAATAGTCACTGATATTTTTTATGTGTCCCATGTAGTACTTAGGGCTTTCTGTAAACTGACTCCCTTTCATTAAACCTCAAAGCAGCCTGTGTTGCAATTACCATTACCTCATTTGCAAATGCAGAAATCGAGGGTTACATATCCTTCTCAAGTTGGTAAAGTTACATTCAAGGTCAAATGCAGAGGTCGGGGCCTGACCTCCTCCTCTGAGCTTCAGCTCCTGCAAGTGCTCGGGAAGGGCCAAGTGGAGTCTGGGATGTGGCATGGATGGAATTAGTCACAAGGGGGCAGCTGAGTTCCTGGGAGAGAGACCATAAATGAACGGAGCGGGCAGTGACCCTCACTGCAGCCAAGCTACCTGGTTCCATGTCACCAGGAAATGCAGGAATCTACCTGTGCCCAAGCTCACACATGCCATCACCAGTAATTCAGGCTCCATTCCCTCACTGATGCACAAATGAAGGATTTTCCTCCTGTTTTCCTGCCATGTAGGACCAGGAGCTGCTGTTCACCTGGCACAGGGTGTGAGGCCCAGCCCTCAGTACCTCTATCACTGGCTGAACGGACAGACACAAAGATGGACAGACAGGTGATGGGTGATTTACCATAGAGGAAAGGGCATGGATACTCTTTTCATTTTCTCTAAGTTGGGACTTTCCTCAGAGGACTGTGGTTGCAGTATTTCAATGTCAGACGGTATCACCCAATGAGTAACATTAAGGATGTCTCAAGGCCAGGGATATGGCCTTCCTCAATAAACAGATAAGAATGGTGTGTAGGTTGCCTATTAATAATTCAGAGCCCCTCAAGTGGTCAAAAAAAACCTCTTGTTCTCTCCAGTAACCTAATTTCCAATGTTTACTTACTTTGCAAACCTTTAAATACTTTAAATTTTAATGAAAGTAATAAATGCACATGTTAAACATATAAAGTAGTGCAGAAGGCTGATTAGACAGGGAGAGATCTAATGGAGGGAGAAACAAAGGGGGAGAGAGAGAAAAGGAAGGGGCAAGGGATGGAAGAGGGGCAGGGGTGGAAAGAGAGAGGAGAGGAGGGGAGGAGCCCTCTAGCCAACCTTCCCACCTCCAGACCTGCTCCTCAGAAGGAACAACTTCAACTGGCTCTGAGGTCAGGCCCCTGGGAGTCACTGCCACACCTTGTGATAAACCTAACATACCTTTTGATCAACTCCCATGCTTTCCCTGCTGACATGTCAGACATGGCTCCTTTACCTTCGCCCCAGCTTCCAGTCCAGTAGCATCAGAGTCTGTAGCGTATCTGCAGTAGTGTCCACAGCATTCATGACTCCTAGCACTTTCCCCTAGCGAGGAGGTGCCCATGATTCCATGCCCTGCACATGGTGGTGGCCACACGGTTACCCTCTTATCCTCACCCTCTCCTCTGCTGTTGACAGACACTTTTCCTTGTGAAGGCTGACAACATTTTCAGCCTATTTTTACTCATAATTAAGTCTCTTGTGCTTTCCCTGTAGAGTCTAGAAAGCTGGAAACCAATTAACCTGAATTAGTTAGCACATCTAATCACTATAGCAGATAAACCCCAAATAAAGAGTAGCACAAACACAATCATTTGTATTTGGAGTACTTGCTCGTGTAGGTAAACAGGTACGTGAGCAGCCACTCGGGATCCCAGCTTCAAGGTTCTGCCACCCTGACCCCATGACTTCCACAGCTGTCCTTGGTCACCTCATTCCAGCTACAGCCCAGAGGACTAGTGAAGGGTTCACTCAGGGTCACAGATGCCCATGCCCAGGTGGGCAGTGCCCTGGGCTGGCCTACCCCCTACAAATTGTCACCCCCACACCCTGCACTAAGGGGCTGTGTTCTTGTCCTGCCTCGGGGTCTACTTCTTCCACTCATAGGAGAGGTTCCTGGTACCAAATTCCAGAGTTTTTCTTCCTTACACTTTACTAAGTATTCAAACCAACCCTTGTTTTCACTGAACATACTGGGCCGTGTATTTATTCCGTACTATTTTCCTACAATTTCTAATTGCCTTTTCTTATCAAGAAAGGAAATACCAACACTTGTCACCATGATGCCGTGCACTGCAGACAGTGCTCAGACTCACTCAGTTTCCTCAGGGGTCTCTTGTTGGGTCAGCAGCCACATACTCGACAGTAACTTCTTATCTAATTTTGGAGAGGCTGTTTTTTTCCTTCATTTCACACCTTTTGTGGCTCCCATTCTCTCCCCCTCAAGATCAAATGCACCTACTTAGAGACCTTGTCCCAGTTTGCATCCCCATCCACGCATCCCCTCCACCTTTGCATCCCTGCACAGGTCAGGGCAGCGGGGAGACCCTGCAGGGAAAGGAATGATATGACCGCAGCATGGAAATGACAGTGTGTGAGCCTTCATATGGCATCTGCTGGTGTTCAGAGTGTTACAGGATGATGTATTTTGGGAAATAACTCTTGCTTCCTGCCTAACAATGTAAATGATGTGTGTGCACAACATAGGTAGGTTTTTTTTTTAAAGATTTTATTTATTTATTTTTAGAGAGGGAAGGGAGAGGGAGAGAGAGAGAGAGAGAGAAACATCAATGTGCGGTTGCTGGGGGACATGGCCTGCAACCCAGGCATGTGCCCTGACTGGGAATCGAACCTGGGATGCCTGGTTCGCAGCCCGCACTCAATCCACTGAGCTACACCAGCCAGGGCAGTAGGTTTTTAAAGTATTTAACAAATGCTTCCTGGATAACCAAAAGAATGCTCTTCCCAACAAATGGATACAAGCTCTGTGCTAAAAACTAGAATGTGACTCCTACTTGAGATAAATCATTAGCTGATACATAGGTGACAGATAGATAGATAGATAGATAGATAGATAGATAGATAAATAGATGATAGATAGATAGATAGATGATAGATAGATAGATAGATAGATAGATAGATAGATAGATAGATGATGGATGGATAAAAAGATAACTGATAGATAATAGATAATGGATAGATAGGTAGATGATAGACAACTAGATAGATAATAGATCGATGATAGGTAGATGGATAGATGATAGATCTAAAATCCATAGATAGTTGATATGTGGATGATAGATGATAAAAGAGCTGACAGATAGATGATAGATAAATGATAGATAGATAGATAGATTTGAGGAGCTTTAGGAATATAGGGTCACCATCATTTCACAATAAGGGAGCTGGTGGTTAAGGCTGTTGGAGACAAGCACCAATGTGAGTGTTGAGAAATGTGAGTTCTGAGGTCCTTTCCCTCTGACTCCCAGTGTGTCTTCTCTCAGGGCCCAGGCTTTCTGTCTGCAAGCAACACTGGTGAATTAGGTAACCGCTACACTTTTCTGCCCTAAAAACACAAAGTGAGATCTGGGATTTGGGGGAAGGAAGATGGAGAAAAGTGGGAGAGGAGCAGAAGTTTGGAAAGTCTTGTTCATGTACAACAGATTTTCCAAGGGAGGTAAAATTAAAGATCACAGTAGGACAGCAAAGGTTGATAAATATAGCAAAGAAACATGTTTCCATGCTGAAGGAGGATGTAAATAAAAATCAAATCACTAAAAAAAAAATGTTTGGCTTGTGTCTGAAGGTGACTGGAGCCAAGAGCATAGGTGGCATTACCTTGAACTTCAGGCAGGGTAGATGCATTTCCCTGAAAGGAGCAAGAAGGTGCTTCCAGTCTCATGTGTTTCCGGAACCTCAGGAGCTGGGGTTTGTTTCCTCTCCCATGGACGCTGGCAGGCCTCTGTCCTGGCTTCAACAGATGAAACCTGTGGTGGCCGCACCTCATGCAAGCTGGGACAAGGGTACAGATGTCGGTGTCAGTCTGGGTGGCTGTCTGCCAGCGCAGTTGCCCTGGGATCCTCTGGCCACCCTGTGAGGAAGCTCAGACCATGCAGTGAAACCACAGGAAAGTGTTCTAGCCTGAGACCCAGCTAAGGGGTCAGCTGAAGTCAACATCTACCGTGGACAGTGAGTGGGCACATGAATGTTCCCAGCTGATGCCATGTGGAGCAGCGTCCAGCTGTTCCTGCAGATCCCTGCCCATGTTATAGATTTGTGAAGAAAATGAAACCGTGATGTGCTGGGGAGGTTTGTCCCACAGACATAGCAACTGGGTCCAAAGACTGGTACCTGTAATGTGAAGAGGGGCAAAAGTTTCATCTCTCCAGGTGAAACAGCTGTATCTGTACATGTTTGATTTTTATGCCAAAACTAAGTTGAACTGGGGCCAATGGATAACTTAAATCTCTGTAACTTTCTCCAGGCAAGGACCAGAGCCAGCAAGGTGAACTCACCCGATGAAAGAAGTACTTAGAATAGTACCAGCCTTGCACATAGGAAGTGGCATCTGGTATTTATTAAATACAGAGAAAATTGATGCATCTTTTATGTGTAGTTATGGAGGAAGGAGATAAGGTCGTCTCTCAAAGCCTTGAGTCCCACTAAGACATTCATGCAAGTCACCTTCTGGGTGTCTACTCTGAGGCCCTGGACAGCAACAGCCAGGGTCCCTGCTCTGGCAGCGCCATTTTAAAATAGGCTCCAAATCCCAAGGTACAGGCCGATTGTATTGCCGAATTATACCTTAAGTTTTAATAACATCATTAAGCAGACAGACACCTTGTGTGAACTCCAGACCTAACCACTCCTGTGAAAGTGAATGCCAATCAGCCAATATCTAGAATGAAAAGTGTCATAATTGATCATTTACACCCAGACCAAAAATATCATATGATTCTCCACTTTATCTCCTGATTCTAGTGACTCCCAGGACAGAGTAGCTGCCAGATGTGTGTGAGCCAGCATGGGTCCCCAAGTTAGGGAGCAAATAGTTACGGCTCTCTGAAGGATTAAAAAAAAGTTACACTCTAGCAAAGTATGTTTGTAGCTGGACATGACTAGGGGGAAATTTTGAGGTAGTATCCTTACATTTTTAAAATTTTTCTTTTTAAGAGCATCAGCATCCATGCTTGGATTTGGCACCTTAAAACAGGCCTTTTCTAAACACTGTGTTTACTGGGTGCCCAGCACACACTGGGGACTGAGGTAGTGTTTGTACACAGGACTAAGGAGAAATAATCCCCCCCTTAAAGGATGGCAGCCCAGGAGAGAGAGAAAGACGAATCAGTGGAGAAGGATGATAAAGGATTAGAAAAACCCCTCTGGACACTATGTTCATTTTCAGGGACTTATAAACAAATATTAATTTGTTATTTTCTGCCCAATACTGAACAAGGATGAAACACTCTATATCTCAGTTTTCCTCCACTTAAAATAACTTATGCAGAAAGTGGGTCTAAATTTCTAGATTGAAATATACATATTTCAAATATATATATATATATTGTTGTTTTGTTTTTCCTCAGCCTGTATCAGCTCTGCGGGCCTGAGGACCACCAGTGACTACCAAGTATAACCTGTTGTTATGGGCTGAATTTTGTCCTCCAGAAAATGACGTGTTGCAGTCCTAACCCTCAGTGCCTCAGAATGTGACCTTATTTGGAAATAGAGTTTGTGCTGGTTTATTCACTAAGATTGTGTCACACTGGTATAGGGTGGGTTAGGGTCGTTCACAATCCAATATGACTGGATTCCTTGTAAGAAGGTGGCCCTGTGGAGTCAGAGACATGGAGGAAAGGCCATGTGAAGGCGAGGGCAGCAATTAGAGAGATCGGCTGGAAGCCAAAGAAGCCCAGGACAGCCACCACCACCAGAATCCAGGAGCTGAGGAGGGATCCTCTCCCACAGGCTTCAGAGGAGACATGGGGTGGGTGACACCTTAGTTTTGGACTCCTGGCCTCTGCAGTTATAAGAGAATTCATTTCTATTCTTGGAAGCCACCCAGTTTGTGGCATTTTACAATGGACACCCCAGGCCACTGAGTCCCCTGTGAGGAAACCTGTTTCATCGGGGACACACACAGTTGGAATCAGAAGCCTGTGCCCATGCGTCTCTAGACTGACCACACACAACTCTCTACCAGTGGGCAAATGCCTTGGCCTCTCTGCACCTACATCTCCCCTTTGCAGCCGGCGCTGGTGGTAACAATGCGAGGTAGCTCCCGCAGTCTTTTGAGCATGCATGTATTTGTGTGAACAGCACTTGGACAGGATTCTGGCATACGGGAGGTCAGTGGAATAACACGTGTCTACCCCCATCCCCTTTGGCATTCTGACTGTCCCCTCTGGTCCTTCTCCCATGCATTATAAACACTGTCAGAAGCAGTAGCCACAACCACCTTGTATTTTGTGGGCAAGAGCATATCATGGTTTAATCGAAGAGCAGGACAATATTTTCTTCTCCTTTCAGTATAAAAGCTCATGCAAATCCTTTGCTGACCAGTGTGCAGGGTAAGTTCAGCCACTCAGCACCTGTGCTGTTAGATAGAGCATGGAGTTGGGAAGCAACCATTTCTGGGTAAGACCTATCTGGGATCTCAGCAAATAATAGTTACCTGCTGTGAACATTTGAGTAATTTATATAATTGTAAAAATGGAATTTTATTTGCTTTCCCATTTTACTTCAAGAAGTAAGTGATGTCAGGATACAGTGGGTGCCTAGCACTGGACCCAGTGTATAGCAGGCATTCCTAATGTTTTCTACTTGACATGTTAAAGAATAATACTTCATCCTTTTAATACTTTTAAGCTTACCAAGTGATTTCACACTGGCTCACTTGGTCCTGTGCGGAGAGCAGGGTGGAGAAGTTTACCTAACTGACAGAGAAAAGAGAGAAGAGAGAGGAGGAGGTTTGGGAAGAAGACTGACAGGCCCAGATTCCTAGGGCCAGAACTGGAGGGACCAGGATGTGAGCCTCAGTATGCAGAGGCCAAGTTCAGGGCTCCTCCTGCCATGGCATTCTTCTCTTTCATATAAGCATTTCATGTCCCTTAGTCTTTATTTTTTCAAGGGGTTCTGGAATACCTATATTAATTTACTTGGTAATTGTATACATGGATAGAAAACAAGTTGCTTATCTTCAAAATACAATTGGAGATCAAAAAATCTTGGAATTTATTTATTGGGATGTTTTTTCCACTGCTCAAAGTTTTTTAACTCATTGGGGGAATAGGGAGGGTGGAACATGCATCTCATGCCATTTTAGGTAAAAAATGCAATGAAAGTCTTCAAAAAAATTCACAGAAGCAGAATTCATCCTCTTACAACAACACCAGCTGGAACACTGATGCAGATGGGCTCCTAATACACTCACCTAGAGGAGGAAACCTGTACTACAAGGGACCCACCCTCTAGAAGATAATTCTGTTTTGGGGGGTGTGTCCTCCCTTGTAAGCTGTTCTCAGGGTATGTTGATTTGCTGTGGGGGGATGTGTATCTGAGTGTGAGTGAGAGTGTGCAAGTGTGTGTGCAAGTCAGAGAGTGGGTGTGTCATTCTAAAATCAAGGGTGATGCTGAACGCTGATTATAACTAGTGGAGCTGACCTGTTTGGGTGCAGAACTTATCAAATTTAAACACTAAGACTCAGTAAGGATGAACAATTTAATGTTAAAATTGCAAAAATATTTTAAAAGATTGATATTCCTCAGTGGGAAAATAAAGAACAAACAAAATGGTGCACTCAGTCTACCAGGGCCTCTGTTCTGCAAATATTTCCTGCTGCCCATGATCTGCTTACTTGTTGCTTCTGTGAACACGCCTTCTCACCAGGCAGGGTTGCTTGTCAAACTCTGTCCCGGCCCTCCTGGGGCCCTGCAGGAGTCATCGCACTCACCCTGGACTGGGAACTGCCTCTCTGCAGCGTCACGCTGCTCCTGGCAGGGACGCAGTCTTCCTACAGCTCACAGGTTTGTCGACTTTGTCAAAAAGCAGCTGGGTGAGATCTCCCTCTTTAGAAAAATGTTTCTAAACAGGTGGTTCCTGAATTTGTCGTTTCCTGCCTGGATACTGTGACAGGCCTCCTGACTCACCTTTCATTCACAGGCAGTGCCTCACCCATGTACACATGTATGGTATTAATGTGCTTCACACCCATGTGCACATCTAACCCATCATGGGCAAGATATCCTATAGGGTCTGCAGCTGGGGTTCCCAGACCCTAAGAAGCCTTCACAGGCTAAGGGCCCAGGTGGCTGTAAGGCCTGGGCCAGAGTCACTTTTTAAATCTCTCTTTTCTCCATGTTTCTTTTTTTTTCTTCCATCAGATAAGAATAAGACATAGCTCAGCATCATACTGAGGGTCAAAGGGGGGTGACCTGGCCTAGGGTCTCGCATAGGAGGGGTCACTGATGTGTGATTGTGTAACAGGGTGCAGCCAAGAGGGGAGCCCCAAATAGGGATTTGTAATAGGGTCCAGAAGAGCTTGGAAATAATTGGTTCCACACCACAGGGCCACACCTGCCCAGAATGCAGGCAGCTGTGGCCAATTGTAAGAGGACCTGGAAACGGGGCTGCAGAAGAATATTAGTGCTGGGATTTAAACGGAGGCACAGCAGCCATTTGGCTTCTCTTTTTGGGGCATCTATTTAGGACCACGTGGCTTTGGTGTCTTGGTTGGGACCATGAGGCTTGGGTGGGAGTCAGGACCCCGAGGCTTTGGAAGTGCTCCCTTTTGCCAGTGGAGGGTGCTGGGAGGACTGTGTGCATTTGTAGAGAACTTTAGTTTGTGTTATTTCAAATGAATAATAAATTCCTTTCCTTTTCACAAATCCTGGGCATTGAGACATGTCTTTCCTCTGGTGGTGGACATAACGAACTTGGGGGGTTCCTTTAGGGTAATAATATATTGCCTTGGCTGCCCTTGGCCCCCGCTTTCATACTGTAACATTCGGTAATTGCGATAGAAGCAGAAAGTGGGCGACTGCCCACTGGGCTGCCCAGCCCATCGTGGGGACCACACTTGCCTTAACGCCCAGTCTCAGCACAGGAGTTGAAGACGCTCTCTGTGGATGGATAGCAGCGGAGTTCCCTTGAGTTCCAGAAGGCATCGACTTAATTATTTCTTAATAAGAAACAGTGTGAGGTCTCCAGTTACATAGCTCGTTGTCCTTTCCTCTGGCCAGACAGGGCTCCTACAGGTTCTGGTTGGGTTGTGATTTCAGTTTCCTCCTGCTCCTGACTCCACAAGGCCACGTCTTCCTGCACCGGTGCCCTGGCCAGCACCGCCCGTTGTCTGGACATGAGGACCCATGCTTTATTCTGGTGGTGTGGCCAGAACAAACCCCCACACCCAGTTGGAATCCGCCTCTAGGAAAGGAGGTAACTCCTATACGTCCAAGATGCCCCAAGTTTTCAAGGGCAGTGGCTGCTTTATTATAATATGGCGGCTCTAGCTGCTGGATTCTCTCCTTCTCTAGGGCTTACTGTTCTGGGCTGTTGAAGGGTTAGCAGGTGTTCAACCAGTGTTCTGGCTGAAATTTTCTTGTATTACAAGAACATCTTTTAAATTGCCTTTCATTGATTCAGCATTCACTTTGTTGCTGTAAGACTTTGACTGTTTTCCAGAATTCTGACCAATGCTCAAATAGTTTCTTTTTCTTTTTTTTTCATGTTTCTATGAATAGACTGGAGTAGAGAGCTGCCTACTCCATTAGTTTGCTAATATCAATCTCCAAAGTAGCCATGCTCAACATATTCAGTCAATTTTTCCTCCCAGAAGTGGTACGTGGTCTTTTATTTATTTGTTCATGGGTATATGTCATTGCTAAAATGTTCTCTGCATAGCTTCAGAATCATAGGAGAGCTGCCCTGATGTTCGGAGTGTAATCATATGATTAGGTAATGATTTATAATAATAGATTCACAAGTTGGGGAAAATTAAATGAGCAAGTTTAGTTCTATGCAATAATTACTTAAAGACTCAACTCAGTGATGCCAGTGAAACATTGTCTTATTGTATAATTATATATTTTGTATTATTGAGGTCATGACTTGAAGCCAAAATACATCTATTTCTACATAAAGTCTAAAATTCTTTTTTTTTTTTTTTGGCTCGGGCTTATAGAATGAAAATTAGTGTGTCTTAGTGACAAATTGTCTTATCAAAGAAAATATTCAAAATGTAAATTAACACCTGGCCATGTGATGTGAACTATTTATTTCTTCTATGATTTTAGTGTGATTTGACAATCCAAAACATTAGTTTTTATTCATTTTTCTATTTAACTCTCAATGCTCATAAACAAAGATGAACTGAACTAACAGCATTTTAACATTATCGTGAAGACAAAGAAATCTATATAACAATAAATTTAAAAATGTACCTCTGAAAAGTTATGTTTTAAAAAAAAGTTACAAAAGTACAGCCAGAACTACTAGTTATTCTATATATCTTAAAAATAGTGTGCAATGCCAAGTGAATGTGTGTGAAAATGCATGATGAGGCTGTCACACCACAAGGTGGCAGATGAAGGCCACTAAACCGGTATTTTTTGCAGCACTAAGACTATTTTCCTTTTGCATACATGTTGACTTTTTACAGTTTTTTAATAAAATAATACAAACTATGCACATTTTGGATGTAAATTGATAATTGGAGCTCTAGTGTAAATCAAACATTATTTTTCAATAAAGAATCCCTTTGCTACTTTGCTTTAAGATATACTACATATTTTTCTTAAGCGTAGGTAATTACTTTCTCTAATTTCAATGTTTATCTAAGGATTTCCCTGAAATCCCCACGTCTTCTATGTATTCAGTGAATATCAAGGGGCACACAACAACCTAGTGGCTTTATTTCTAAATAGAATTTATTTTTGGCTGTGTTTGAAATCATGAGGCATTTAGAATTACTAAAACTAAACGAATAGACTGGAAAGAAAACAGAATTGAAACATCATCACTTTGGAATCAGCTTACTTCAAATTTTTCCTGTTACTATTTAAATTCTCTTAATCTCTGCCTGAATAATATTTTTTTTTAATTTTGAATATTCAGGTTCCTGATACATTGTTATGATTCCAGGCTTTGGTTATATTTTAAAATATATGATGCTGATGGTAGCACAAGTATAAACATGTGTCTAAATTTATCAAATGGTATACATTATTAATTAGTTATATACATTGTGAGCAGTGTTTTTGTATGATGATTATACTTAAATAAAGCTGGAGGAAAAGATTAATTCTTAAAATCAATAAATAATATATATGATACAACTGGTGAGAAAGGTCCTAGCCACACAAAAAAAATTTTAAGTGTGTTTTCTTAGGGCACTATCAAGACGTTAAATGCTTTTGTGTGGGAGAAGGTGCGTGTGGTCACTATAACTACCGGGTGAGACTGAGAATATGTTTTAAAAACAACTTAGTCCTGAAAAGAAATGCCTGGGTGATCCAATCAGTTTTAGAAAACTTCTTCAAATTTTAAAAGAGAGGCTTGATATTATTTGATTTAACATTTATAAAGATCAAAACTCCAGCCTTTCTTTTAAGATAACATGGACCAGAAAGGAGAGCAGAATTTGGGTCATAGAAATACCAGTTAAGAGTCCTTTCCAATATTCCTGATAAAACATTAATGAAGATTCAGACCTGGACAGTGAAGAGGGCAAGCCCAGGTAGGTATGGAAAATTGATAACCGACCGGTAAGTTCAAAGAGCATATATTCATTCATTGAACAAATTAATTGAACTCCTACACAATGTTAGGTATGTTCTTAACATTAGATTGCAATTTTGAAAAAGGAAAAAAAAATCAAAAGATTATAGAATTCTTCTTCTCCTGAGAAGATATACACACACCGTGATGCTGTTTTCCAAGCAGAGGGAACTAAAATGGCCAAAGCATTAAAATTAATGTGTTTTAAATACAATAAAGAGACTAAAGTTAATATACAGACATTAAAAATGGAAAGGGTATTTCCCTTAAAAGGGAAAGGAGATACCTTTATAAATCACCTACTCATTTATGTCCCAGCATTACATAGGCATTGGATATATAGAAGTGAAAAAATATAACCCCCTTTGACAGATCTTACAGTCTGCTAGCGAATTTGCTGTGTTAGGGGAGAGGTAGGAACCTATTATGTCGGTAAGAGAAATATCTGTGGGCGTGAAGAAGTCAAGAGCATACGCAGTGGTTTCTTGGTACAGACGGATTGTTCTATAACAATGCCATTAGCCCAGATAAAAATATCACAAAAGAAGCAGTTATTCGTGAAACAGGATGGAAGAATTGCAGTAATAAGTGCTGCTTTTAAGATATTGAATGTGCCACACTTTGGGACTACTAGGAAAAGATGTCATTGCACATTAAAATCTTAGAGAAAATTATTCACATCTAGCCAATATTTGAGAGCTAGAATATAATTAGAATAAGTGAGATGCAAAGTTCTATTGAACACTAAAGGGAAGATCATATTTGGTTAAGAACCAGAGGAAGATTTCTGGAATGTACACTAACTGATGTGTAGCATCAAGAATGAGTAGGGTATTGGGAGAAGTCAAGTATGTTTGGGAGAGAAAGTTACTCAAAGCAGAAAGCAAAGCATAAATACCATTAAGGAAATTTAAAAACTATAGGAGAAGAGCTATTTTAGAAACACTGTAAATTTGCTTGTGCATAGAATACAGAGAAGTAAGATTACCATTATTTTACAAATGTATTCATTCAACTAAGGGAGTATATTTTTATATATTCGGTCACTACTCACATTTTCATCTAATGTATTGGTGCCAACAATGATGCAAAGGTAGACTAAGGCAGGAGAGAAACCAAACAGGAACAAAAGTCCTATTTCTAAGGTTAAAGCACGGAGATTGTGTTCCAGAGTAAGATGAGGAAAAATCAGGCTCAGACATTAATAGTCTATCTGAGTAATCAGGCATCAGGATAAACAGTTCTCTAACACAATGTACCCCACGGACCTTCATGAGGACTCTGGGCCCAGCAGTTTTATGGGAACTTGAAAAGAATAAATATGTCAATAAAAGACAGGTCTTGACTCAAAAGATGCGATGGCACGTGATGACCAGGCTAGACTGCAGTGCTGGCATAGATATAGATAGACTTCATGAATTACAGTTGCACACCAATGTAGTTGGTTGAGGCTGAAGGAGTAGCCTTTTTAACTAGTCATGGTTTGCTCTGGTTAGTATGGTGGACATCTTTGTGGACTGAAAGAGTAGCAGAAGGGTTCAGCCATCAAAGGAAAAGAAATATGGCCACAGAATGTGAAGAAGGGCATGAGTCAGCAACTATGCACACAACATTGTCTCGTTAGGTGCAAGCAGTACGTAGTAATGTCATCAGTCTGAATCAAGGTTTTGGAATGAAGGTTTTGGTGAGGCAGGGTGAGCAAAAGGGAGAGAAATAATAAGTAATCTTTTGTATTATATAGACTTTACCATAACTAGGAGAGTTCTAATGGAACAAATAAGTGAGAACTTAAAACTCAGATGGTCATATGGTAAACATTGACACTGACGTATGAGAAGACATTAATTTCACTTCTGTCCTCTGCAGTAAAGGGCAGAAAATGCCTTTGGATTTGCAGTTCCCTTCAGCTGAACACTGTAGCACAGTCAACATTTATACAGTCCATCCTCATTTTATTCTTACGTCTATCTATACAGTACTTCACAAGGACGTTTTCACTCACAAATCTATCTGCAGTAATTACCAGTCATGACTTTTGCCCTACCCTAGTTATCTTTGTAATGTGGTTATTACTTCAAGGTATTGTGTCATGTGTATGCTACTTACCTGAGGCTATTAATCTGAAATAGTTTAATAATAATTTGGAAGGCTGGGTAGATGGACAAGATAGCAGTTATTGTTTCAATCTAGCCAGTGTTACAATTATAAAAATGAACTGCTATTAATTTTATACTGCAAAGTTATTGTTAAGGTTCAAAATATTCTTTCCTGTTTCCATGATCAGAACCAAATTTCCTTAGTTCAATTTTAAATCATAAAATCATAATGTGAACTAGCACTCTGCTTTTGAGCTATCTGTATCTGCACTTTTGAATTTATTTTGGTGACCGTCAAGGCAGAAGCTGACTTCCTCTTTCCCTTTACTTTATGATTTCAGATAATTGGATTCTGTAAAATATCTGAAGACTGTGGCTCACTGTAGGCGTTGATCAAAGAGGCACAGATATTTAGGCCAGGTGGCACATTGTGTGGGGCATTGATGGAACGTCTTTGATTAGATATATCCAACATTTTGACACTTAGCAGTAACTGAGACAAAGGAGATTGTCATTCTTTTCTGAAGTTCTGCTAGTCGCAAACATGTCTATTCCCTCCTTTTATCCCTTGTAAACTCATATTCACCACCGAATGTTACTTACATCTAGTAATTAGAGATATTTATAAGATAGCACATTTTATTTTTCAGTTTATTAGTGTCCTAATCAAAGTTTTCAATGAGGACTGCCATTGAGTTAACAAGCTTTTACAGTGAGAAGCTTTACAGAAGAAATTTAGCTAGAATCTCAGGTTTCCAGGGAAAACATCCAGCAGCTAAACCATTAAGGTAATTACAGGGAAAGAGAAGTGAACTGAAGCAGTTTGTCAGAGCAAGAAATCGTAGATCTAACTTAATTGAATTCTCTGAATAATAAAAAAATGCATCAGCTAAAACACAGGGAGGAATTTTAAGCCAAATCCTGAGCTACTGGTAATAGCTCATTATAATAGAAGTCACTAAGTAAAATGATTTAAATGTGCTGAATATTAAACAATCACTAATATGTAAATACTATGAGTTATATAAAGCAGTATAATCTTGGAATATTTAAATACAAATAGAGATATTAAGCTTTGCTCTTATATTTCTAATTTTTGCCAATTTTTAAAAGCATAATTAAGCAGATTTATTTTTTCACTAATAAATAACATGTTACACATAGGTTATTTATTTAAGTCTATTGATTATTTGAGAAAATAATCCACAAATTAAAGGAAGATTTACTTTAACATTTGTTATACACTAGAAAGTGAGAACAGATAGTTTTTGTGTTTATTTTATATAAATTTGAATCATAATTGTTTCATATTTCACTTACTAGACTTTAAATGCATCCTAAAGAAAATATTTCTAAAAAATATTTAATTATATTTTAGGTGTATAATAGCTTAACATGTTATCTACAAAAATTACCTGTCTTAATTTTAAGCTGACCATGGAATTTTTCCAACATCTCATGTTGAAAGTTTGCTATTACTTCATGGAATTCCTTCAACGTATCATTCCTCCCAGTTCCTGACAATTTTGGAAAATCAAAATAATTAAAAACTTATAATTATTTGAATCTCTTTGATTATGTATATTTTTAGTGATTATAGGATTGTGGAAATAAAATTTTAATATTTGCACAATGTGGCATATACTGAAGATTATTGTCTTTGCAGACATGTAATGAGAGAAGGCGACACATAAGCATCCTATCATAACAGTAATTCATCCCGTCAGGTTTGCATTGAGCCTCTTTGACCTAGGAGGCAGTGATTGTCTTGTTTATTGCAATACTCAAGGAGCTGTCAGCCAAAGTTAAGAGAATCTGATGGGCCCTTACTGTAGAAAAGAGTAATTTCTGGGAGCACAACATCTAATGTTTCAAAGCTTATTCATTCGCATTTACTTTCAACCAATATTTTTTCAGAAACTGACTTATAGGCTTATTGAAATTCATAATATTAATAAAACTTTGAAGGCCTACTACCAATTACAGGCAACAGGTTCTGCGGGAAACACTGCCATTCATCCAATTTACTTCCTGGTGAAAGTACCTAACTAACTCTTCAAATCAGAAAGCAGGAAAAGCCCCAAGGCATGGATAAAGATCCCTCACTCTGTAGAAAGAGCCTACTTTATATGACCTTGTGTGTAATAGATGATTAAAAATAAAATTTTAATTAAGCTCTCCCATAAATAGCTTGTCTCTTTTTTTTTACCTCCCCAATTCATAATTAGTTGCAGATTCTTCAAGTACAATTAAATCCACATTCATTTTTAACTGTATTATTTATAATGAAATATATGGGAACACTATGTCACATGGATTTGAGTGCATACTTTGTTACGTCACAGATTAGAAGTCTAAGAGATTTTAGTTATTACCTTCTTGAGTTTACACATATGAAATTACTCTGGATGTGTGTAGAGCCCCCCAAAATAGGCTTTTATGGCACCTGAAATTCCCATAGTTCAGTTGAATCTGGAAAATTTGACCTAGTTTCACTGATGAAAAATATAATACAATATTGAGTACCTAAACCAGACATAAAATGGCAACTATAATATATAATTCCATCTTATACAATAGCCTATTAATTTATATGGCCTCAATAACCAAAATAATTAATTGACCTATACTCTTTAAGCAAAAAATAGATGGTCTTATAGTTTATTTTATAGGTATTGTTGAAATGAAAAGTGAAAATGAATAACGAGTTACGACTTTCCCAGTTCAAGATATTAAACTGAGCCCGTCAATTGTGACAGGATTTCTAAACATAAGTCAACATATGGAAAAAATAAAGGACAAGCAGAGTCGCAAAGTAAAACCAGGGTTTTGTCAATGTACAAAGCAAGACAGAGGTGACCACTGTGGGAAGGAAAGGAAGAAGTAGGGCAGGGTGCAAATATTTTTGTAACAGCTGAAAATCAGGAGATACTATCAAAGTTAATGAATCCAAAGATAACTTTTAAATAAATTATTTAACTGTACAAAGATAAATAGCAATGAGAAAAAAGAAGAAAACAGAGAAAGGAGAAAAGGTATGGTGCAAGCTGAGCTTAACGTTTGTGGGGTAACTTTTATTAAGTTAAGAAATTAAACAATAAGGTATAAAAATTGTATCTAGAAATATAGTAATAACCACAACAATCACCAAAAGGCTAAACAAAATAAAAAGGAAATAATTGAAAGTTGATTATGTATGTGATGGGCATAAGGGAGACATGTGAGGCAACTGGTCTTTCTCATTATAATCCCTACTGTGCTATTCCATTTTTAACACAATGAATACATGTATCATTAGAGACCATGGCTAACATCACCCACACTCTCATATGACCAATTACTATGTATGACTGAGGAAGCTGGACAGCGAAAAACGTTGATAGAAAATAAATGATTCATTTACACAATGCTACAGGACCACCAAAAATATGAACAAGTGGGTCCAAGAGCAAATTAAGCTTGAAACATTGCTGGAGGTAAAAATGACAAAACTGAAGCTGTCCTCCTTCAGGCACATTGTGAGACAGCTGGGATCTTTGGATAAAACAATAATGCTGGGGAAAAAAGACAGCCAGAAAAGGAAAGAGGAAGACCAAATATGAGATGGATTGACTCCACAAATGAAGCCACAGGCATGAGTTTACAGGAGCTGAACAGGGCTGGTGAGGACGGGACTGCTGTGGACATCACTCATTCACAGGGCTCCCAGGAATAGGGGCCGACTCGCCGGTACTTAACACAGAACACACACACACGTTGCCTTCATAAAATTAAAAACATTACAAACCCTGCTCACAATTATAGCTACCCTCTATTAACTCAGTCACTATGAGCATGACGAGCAAGAATACAGGAATAAGTATAAAGGACACATGGACAAAAACTAGGGGGAAGTGGAAATGGGAGGGAGGTGGGGGCTAGAGGGGTGGGCTGGCATGGCAGCACAAGACAGAAAACTGTACTTGAACAACAATTGAAATAAAGTTAAAAAAGAATATATCACTTGGGAAAATGATGAAATATATTAAAAAATGGATAAAAGTTAAAGGGAATATAAATATATTTTTGTTTCCTTGTGACTAAATATATTAATTGCTCATATTGGAAGATAATGAGCAGTGTTTGTATAAAAGAGTGTCCTGAACGATAATTTCTCTATTTCAAATTAGAACCTTAAAGCATTCTATAACTAACCTACATGGAAAAGAGGATGATTTTGAAAATAATTTTTTCAACAAAACATAAAAACAGTCATCATGGGTGGGTATTCACATAGTTTATATATTTTTTCAGTAGGTGTTAGCACACTTGGAAAACAACACAATGTGTATAGAAGTAGTTCAGTGTACAATTAAAGTTTCTGAGTATTAAAAACTAAGCAAATACAAAAATACTACATAAACGTTTTATTGGCAATGACTGCTGGGCAATTATAGATCTGCTTCTCCATTCTGACAAAATAAGTTTCAACAAAGATTCAGTTCTTGAGATAATCATTGCAGAAAGTATATAAAGCACTGATTTCTTTGTGCACATCATTCTGGAGTGAAACCTTCAAAGCTGTCATCTGTGAATGTGAATGACAATCATATTCATGAATATGAAACAAAGATTAATGTTATTTCTGATTGAAGTGGCATGCATAATATTTGCATTAGAAGGTGCAGCGTGTATGAATAGAAGGGAGTGCTAGTGTGCCTTTGGATAGGGCCGTAAAGAACGTCTTGCTCTAAAGCTGCGGAGTATGGCTAACTTGCTCTGTCCCAGCCTGAATGTGGGCCACCAGACAGACTCGTATGAATCACTGCTGCTTGGTCAGCAGTTCCCTTGAGCAGTGAAATCAATATAACCGATTCTAATTCCAGGAAGTCTCTGTTTTCACAGATTCTAAGAAACTATACCACTTTTAGAATTGTGTGCCAATCATATACATTTAGTAACTCAAAAGTAGAAATTTAAATCTAATGTGGTTTACTTTCATTTTATATGATATAATTATAACAACTTTTCTCAAAAAACTACAAACCCAAACTGAATCCCAGCAATTGGTCTGAATCACAGCTGTAAAGGACAGGCAATAACAAAAGATACTATAAATGAAATAATATGAAAACTAGTTACATCTTATTGAAGCTTACACTTTGTAATTCGAAAAAGTTATAAACAATTATATATGCTCTACATATACTTAACTTTTGATTAGAAAAGAATTATTTAAGTATTTATTGAATTAAAATTGTTGTACAACAGCCACCCACTCAGAGCCTACTCATACTGAAGAAGCATTCCCTGAAAACGTTCAGCTGCTTGCGTTCTCAGGCATCTGGAAAGAGCAAATAGCCTACAGGTTCTTTAACCAGAATAAGTGAATGAAAAGTAGCAAAACATAATCAGAATTTTTAATATCTCCTGGTCTTAAATTAGCAAATTCGACTAAAATTATCATTTTTATCATGGAAAACAACCATCTCATATTTTTTTATAGATGCTTGGGCTATTTTTATTGGTTTGTTTTAGTCTCAAAAATATTTAAAATTGTAAATGTTTTTACTCAGAGAAGCACTGGTGTGGGTGCTAATGTCAGTGTATAGTATTCATTCAGTTACTGCTGTCTATTGCAGGACTGAGCTGCTCAAACTTTGCACGTTTGGAAGGCCTTGAGGACTGATCTTTCAGAGGCCTCTGGGAGAAACCCACAATAACATTGTGAGGTAATAACTATATTTTAGGCTCTTTGAGCCTTTATCAAAAACATACCCAGGTGTGTTTTTGAAATTTAAATTATCTATTAAATGTCTTTAAAATATCTTTTGAATAGAAAATTTATCTTAGGAAATCTACATCTGTAATACACAAATAAAAAGATAAGCAAAAGTTATGGTCTTTCTTTATAAAAAAATATGATTTTAATTAAAAGAACTAATATAAAGTCAGAAAATACCAAACCAAGAAATGTGTTAAGCTAACATATAATTTGAATAATTTTTTGTAATATAAATTGACATATTATGAGAATCTCTGTTTATTCTTTGCCAAATGTGCACATCGATATGAGACTAGCACCTATGCAGAAAGCTTTTTCAGGGTACTCAAGACAAATAATCTCACAATCAATGCTCTAGGACCACAGTTGCAGTATAAAACCTAAGGTCACATCCCACGGCCAGAGAGTGAACTTGCAACCGCCCTGGCACTTCCAATGGCACACTGACTCTTTAGGGAATGACACTGTGTTAAAGTTAATTGCATGTGGTCAGTCACAATTGGCAGTAGCTTCTGTAGAAAGATTGCATATTTACCAAGTTATCCATTTATCTATTTTCCTTCCCTCTGTCCTTTCCTCTACTTATTATCTGTTTCAAAATACAATTTAAGTCATTTCCCCCCAAATGTGTCTTTATTGCCCATCTAGAGGTTAAATGAATATTCTTAATGTTTTATTAATTTTTTCATAACATTCATCACAAGATATTACATTATAAATAGAGTGTATTAAAATAAAATGTCATCTTTTATTAGTCTAAGTTTTTTAATGATGAAATTCTTAGTGCCTGTTACAGTGTATAGCAAATAGCAAGCATGAAATAAGCATTATAGAAAGGATATATATGACATGCTGTTGTGTACAGAAATGCTAGAACATAAGTACATACATTCATAAGAACTGTTTTTACTTCTACTTACATGAGTTTTAATAAGCAAATTAGGACATTAGGGAATTCAACCTCATAAAGTTACAAAGTACAGAGACAAGGTAGGAGCAAAAAAGGCAAGAAACAGAGGCTAAAATATGTAATTTTAGCTTTAATATATCCTTGAATTTTGATTAAAATGTCTTAAATAGAAGAAAAGCTTTCTTTTAAAATAACTATTACTTATAACAATTGCACTTACTAGGAGGAAAACAATAAGCCTAAGTTATGTTTAACAACTCTTAAGGCACATAGCACTACAATCCAGAGAAAAGGTACTAACCACAGGCAATAAAAAAAAATTCTAGAGAAGTTATCATATTTTATATATTCTTTTAAATGTGATAAAATTAATAAGAAGGATAAGTTTATACCATGAGAGTGATCAGGCAACTAAATTGTGGCCTTCCTTCTCTAGAAAGGACACATGTTATTCATTGAAATACATATATATGAAGACTGTGTATCATTGAACACCACTATCCAATTGTATGTCCCAGAAATAACACCTGTGCTCCAATAAATTCTAAGTTTAAAGGAATAGATGTCTCTCTTCTGCTCAAAGTAAGTGGGCACCAAGATGATTACATGTTTCAAACAAGAGGTGAAACACTCATTTATGTTACTAAAAGATCATTGTCTTAGACATGCATAAATATTTGATTCTTATTTTCATTTACCTTCAAATTTTTTAGGGAAAAAATAAGAACAATGGTTCATGTAGAATCTTGACTCTAGTGTACAAAGTAATAGGTACAATGTATGAATTGAGTCACTTCTCTAACTTTCAAAGCTCGGATTTAAATCATGGCCTTACATTTACATTGTAGGTGATCTTTAGTAATAGTTATAAATATCTATCCCTCATTTTCTCATCTGTAAATGGGGGCACCAATAGAATAATACCTATCAAGTTATCATACGGACATACCATATACTTGGGGCAGTTTTTGGTAGATAGTATCTGTTATTTTTGATGTAGCTGCTATTGTTATTTCCACATGGTTTTACTCAGAAAGTCACTAAGTCCATTTTACCCAAATGTCCTATAGCCTGTTTGATCATCTCACACTGTGTCTCCTGAGCAGAGTACACTCAAGTTCTTTACCTAAGATACAAGTGCTAAGATTTTTACCCAGACTCTCAATTAAACTACCTTAGGGACATACGTAGTATTGGAGATTCATCACTACCACATACCAGAAAACAGAGTTTCCTGCTCTATACAAATTCTTTATTTAACCTACAATACTGAATTACTATACTTAAAGTCTTCGATACTAAGTTTTCTTAATTAGTACATTTGGAATAATGATAATTACTACCTGATATTATTATAAAAATGGGATAAAAAATTGAAAGGTGTTTGACATATGCTAAATATTTATTTTCTCCTTTCTTTCTCTGCTTTAATATGTTATTGGCCAATGGTCTATTGTACTATATGTATTTCATTACTCTAATATTTAACAAACTTGTATTTTTGTACCAAACTATTATGTGGCAACAAAAGGGTACATAGGCGGGGATGTCAAAGCAAGTCTAAGCGAATGTCATGATTTTATAAATTTTTTAAATTCCTATAGCCATATAATAATAACTATATCAAGAAATGTAAGATTGGATATGTTTCAAGACTGACTTGGACATCTGTTGTGTGGTAAAGGGTTAAATCTACAGGACTGAGTTGTTTACACCCTGAAATTCCAAGGGCCTTAGGACTGGCCCTTGACCAGCTCCTGGGAATTAAAATGAAAGACTTCCCTGAAAAGAGTGAAGTTCATACCTGAGGTCTTGGACTGCATCAGATAGTTCATGCTAACTGTGTGATACATGATGAATCCTTGTTTTTGTTCATTTGGAGCTTTGCGCCATCCTGTATTAGTTTGACTTCTGGAGGGGTTGGAGACTGACAGTGAAGGTCAGTTCGATACACAAGCACTGCATGCCTGTATGACTGATCCCCAGCAAAAATCCTGAAAACCAAGGTCCAACAGATCTCTGGTTGACAACACTTCGTACATGTTATGACACAATGTTGCTGAGAAGTAAAATGTGTCCCTGTGATTCTAATGAAGAAGACAACTGGAATATTTTGCCTGGTTTCTTCTAGAATCTTCCCAGTGCTCTTTTGTCCTTTGCTGATTGTAATCTGGATCCTTTCACTATAATACACCATAACCATGAGTAAAACAGCTGTTACAGGCTTTGGAAATTATTCTCGCAAGTCACAAAACATGACAAAATTTGGGGGTTCTCATGAAGATCACAGAATCACCTTCTTTGAAAAAATGTAATGTCCCTAGTTCCATTCCATTCTAGCTGATCTGAGGATATAGTACTTTGAAGCACAAAAGTTTTTAATTTGATAAAATCAAATTAATCTGTTTCTTCATTCACTTGTAATTATTCAAATCATTTCTAAGAATGCTTTTCCAAACTCAAGGGCATAAAGAGTTAATCATATGTTTTTCTCTTTTTTTAAACATTTTTATTCAGTTTTAGAGGGGAAGGGAGGGAGAAAGAGGGAGAGAAACATCCATGTGTGGTTGCTTCTCACATGCCCCCTACTGGAGACTTGGCCCAAAACCCAGGCATGTGTCCTGCCTGGAATCAAACCAGCAACCCTTTGTTTCACAGGCAGGCACTCAATCCACTGAGCCACATCAGCCAGGGCTTAATCATATATTTTTTCTATGAGTTTAATAGTTTTAGTTATTTCATTGAGATCTATGATTCATGCAGAGTTAATAAATTTTTGCATGTAGTTTGTGGTAGAGGTTCAGCTTAATTTTTTTATATATATAGTTATCCAATTACCTCAAACTTCTGTTGAAAAGACTGCTTTCCCAAATGAATCAAAAAGGACTCTTCGTTGAAAGTCAATTGATCAAAATTTTTATTTCTGGGCTCTTAATTCCATCCCATTGATAAATGACTATCCTTATGCCAGTACTGCACTACTGATTATATTAACTTTGTGGTAAGTTTTTAATTGGAAAAGTGTGAGTTTTCCAAATTTGTTATTTTTAGAGAGTGGTTTGGCTACTCTAGGTATTTTCTATTTCCCCATTAATTTGAAGACCATCTTACCAATTTCTGCAAGCTTGGCACTAACGCTTTGACAAGAATTATAAAGAATCTGTATCAGCTTAGGGAATGTTTGATATTGATCACATTGAAGAATATATCACAATTTCCATTAGCCATCAGGAAACATTCCCAGTGAGAAACAGAAACTCTTTCTGAAATGTCATGTGAATAAAATGAGCAAACAAATCGCCCTTGCTGTTGTAAAGTATGACCTAACTCCAGTTCCTAGCCAGCGGTACATAGGCAGGAGTTGCCTACAAGGTAACATTTTTTTTTTAACTTAGGTCAGAATTTTGTGCCTGTCTACCTTCCGGCATTTGGACGGCAGTCAATTTTATGTCTGTAAATAAGAAAGATCAGAAAATGCTTGACTGCTTTCACTGTGATCCATATGTTTCCCAGAAAAGTCTGGCTTCCTGGACTCTTTCTTAAGAAATACAAGTCTTTCAAAAGTACATTTGTAAACCCACTCTATGTGTTTTATGCTGTCACCTTAGTATAACCCTTGGAAACACTCCCACAGCTTTTCCCATTACAGTGTCACATAATGTTTAGAGCCATCAAGCTCAGTATTTTTTATTATTATAACATTTTTCCCTTAAAATACTGTCTTGGCTTTTGGACACTCTTTACTGTCCTCCTTGTGAAGATGAGATTTTATTGCCGTGACTCATAGTTTGTTCAGCTTTGTCTTCTCAAGCACCAAATTGGCAATGGATTCCTGCTGAGAAAATCTTCAGTTTGAGACTAAAATTAAAATATTTCTTATTACATGTTAAAGTTTGAGTCATTAGACTTTTAAACACTTTTATTTAAAACTTCAAATTAGAATTGTCATTCTGGTACATAGTAAGCAAGTTGCAATAAACTGAATGTACCATTATATATTAAATAATTTTTTTAAAGATTCCTTTTATTTTGCCTATTCTGTAAGTATATTCTATGAATTTACTATCATATATGCATATGAACTGTGCTCGTGTGTACATGCACACATGCACACATGTATGTACATTTTTTCTTCCACGACTATTAGCCAGAATAAATAGAATGGAGAGAATTAGGCTTTCCCCAAAGATAGATTTCTCATAAGGGAGACATGATATGATACTTTTCCCTTCTGGACTTAGAAAAATGAGTGTCTTTTTCCTTTGCCGGATGGTAATGGTGTACTGGGTTAAAGGGTACTACTTGTGTATTTTCTATTTAATAGAATGGATACAATAGATTTACTACGTCAATAGCTGCTTACAGGAGCCAGAGATGTATTGATTTCAACATTAAGGAGACCACGACTGCAAATGGAATCTTAACTTCATTAAGCTTAAGTAAGCGCGTTGTCATTACCCCAGATCTAATCTGTCTTTGTCTGTTGGTTGACCAAGAGTATCAAATGAGATGTAATAGAAATCACAGCACTTGTAGTACAATATCAGAGCAAGGATATTGGAGCCCAAGTGCTCAGGTACAAATTTAGTTTAATATGGACTAGCAGTGGAACTTGGGTATACTACTTAATGTCTCTGGGCTTCAGCTTCTGCACAATGAGGATAGTAATTGTGCCTGCTTCTTAGAGTATTAGTTTGTATATAATAAGATAGTACATGTAATATTATTTGGTATCCAATAAATATTGACACAATAGTTGTTATTTTCATTGTTATTTATAACAGCTAGTTACATAAATTTTGTATATATTTAAGACGGGAATATTAATTAGATTGTTGAGCTTTAGAATATCTTTGACAGCACACCATTACATTTTCAACAGAGAATGTTTATTGTGTGTAGAATACAAGTATGACCATTTCCATGAGGAAAAAGGTCTGTGCATGATATGGCACTGGGGTTCTATGGCAAAGCACAGAGACGAGGAGTTCACACACTGAAAGGCAGCCAGGAGGAGCAGTGATGGATTTCAGGCTTGAGACAAAGCTTAAACAGATAAATCTCTAATCAATAGGTAGATACAGGTAGGATTTATTTTTATTGTAATTTTTACATTGTTCCAATCATCAAATAATCAATTATTTATATAATGTCCAATTCAATTTTATGTAATATATACAAACATATATATGATGCATGTATTTACATATATTAAATTTCATGTTCATAATATCAAACATAACTGGCTGGACCTATTTAAAGAAAAAAGTAATGGAAATGTCGTATATATGTATATTTACTTTGGATTCATTTTTGTGTATTTATTTGTATATATGTGCATGTAAGAGGGAGAGGTTAATTTATTATGTAAACATAACATTAGTGAGTGAACAGAATCAAAAGAATAGATTTAAAAATGGTATTTTTATTACTGATGATATTTTCAATTATGAAAATAACAAAACTACTCATATCTAAGAAACACTTGTATATTGATTCACATTCACTAGATTAAGGCATGAATTTCAAATAAAACCCTAAAAAATATTGATTTAATTGGTCATAGACATACTCTTTTAAAATATAAACTTATATTTTAAAAATAATTTAGAACACATGATTATCCCTTTTATTTTAAAAATATAGCTTCATGTTATTTTAAAAGAAATACTGTATAGTGATTTCACTCCAATAATTTGGAGTTACCTGCCAAAAGAGTTGTTAAACTCATAGCTTAAATTCCTAACATACCATAATCTTTTACATAAATGAGCTGTGAAATAACAGGCTTTTCCATATTACATTTGAAAAACTGTTTCAGTACTAAAATTGTATCCTATCTTTATTAGTTTTTTTTTTATTTTTCACCAACTTTTTATCATTTTAATCTATAATATATTTTTAAACACAATGGGTTCGTGGTTCTGAAAATATTTTTACTGTTAGCTAGATATCACAAACACTTACATAATAATTTTAAAACATTTTGTAAGTATGTTTTCTGCTACATTATACATTATTAAAATGTAAAGGACATAAAGTGAAAAGAAAAATATTACTAATATGCTTCTCACCAATTTTTTTATTAAATCATTTTTAATTGTTATTCTATTACAGTTGTCCCAGTTTTTCCTCTTTTGCTCTCCTCTGCCCATCCCACCCGTCACTCCCACAGTCAATTCCTACACCACTGTCCGTGTCCATGGGTCATTTATACATGTTCTTTGTCTAGTGCCTTCCCCTTCTTTCTACCATCATTACCTTCCCCGCTCCTCTCTGGTCTCTTACAGTCTTTTCCATGTTTCTACTCCTGTGCTTCTGTGTTGTTCATTAGCTTATTTTGTTCATTAGATTCCTCTTATAGGAGAGATCATATGGTATTTGTCTTTCACCGCCTGGCTTATTTCACTTAACATAATATTCTACAGTTCCATCCATGCTGTTGCAAAAGGTAGGAGTTCCTTCTTACTTTCTGATGCTAGTATTATGCTGTGTAAATAAACCACAGGTTTTTTCATTCACTCATTTGCTGATTCACACTCAGGCTGTTTCCAGGACTTGGCTATTGTAAATAGAATCTATATGAACGTAGAGGTGCATAGGTTCTTTTGAACTGGTGATTCAAGATTTTTAGGGTATATTCCCAGCAGGGGAATAACTAGGTCAAAAGGCAGCTCCATTTTCAGATTTTTTAAGGAAATGTCATACTGTTTTCCACAATGGCTGCACCATTCTGCATCCCCAGCAATAATGCACTATGGTTCTCTTTTCTCCACAACAGCACCAGCACTTATTGTTTGTTGATTAATGATGACCATTCTGATGAGTGTGAAGTGGTATCTCATTGTGGTTTTTCATTTATACCTCTGAGGGCTACTGATGTTGATCATCTTTTCTTATGTCTGTGGGCCATCTGTGTGTCCTCCTTGGAGAAGTGCCTATTCAGATCCTTTGTTCATTTTTTAACTGGATTATTTGTCTTCCTTGTGTTAAGTCACATGAGCTCCTTATATATTTTGGAGACCAAATCCTTGCCCAATATATCATTGGCAAATATGTTCTCCCATAGTCAGTTCTGTTTTCACTTTGATGATGGTTTCTTTAGCTGTGCAGAAGCTTTTTAGTTTGATGTAGTCCCATTTGTTTATTTTTTTCTTTATTTCTTTTGCCCTAGGAGATATATATTTGAAAATGTTATCATGTGGGTATCTGAAATTTTCCTGCATATGTTTTCCTCTAGGAATTTTACAGTGTTATGCCTTATATTTAAATATTTTATCCATTTTGAGTTTATTCTGGTATATGGTGTAAGTTGATGGTACAGTTTCATTTATTTGTATGCACCAGTCCAGTTCTCCCAACACCATTTATTGAAGAGGCTGTTTTTACTCCATTGTATGATCATGTTCCCTTTGTCAAATATTAATGGACCATAGAGATTTGGGTTTATTTCTGGTTTCTCTATTCTGTTCCTTTGATCTGTGTGTCTCTTCTCTTGCCAGTACCGGACTGTTTTGATTGCAGTGGACTTGTAGTATAGTATAGTTTGGTATTGAGTATTGTGATCACTCCTACTTTGTTCTTCTTTCTGAAGATTGCTGAGACTATTCAGGGTATTTTTGTTTGTTTATTTCATATAAATTTTTGAAATATTTGTTCTAGATCTGTGAAATATGCCATAGGTATTTTAATAGGAGTTGCATTGAATCTATGTATTGTTTTGGGAAGTATGGACATTTTAATGATGTTTATTCTTCTAATACATGAACACAGTATATGTTTCCAGTTATTTGCATCTTCCTTATTTAAAATGGATCTTTATTAGTGTATTTATCATTCTCCATATTAGTGCAGCAGAATTCACATAGCTTAATATATCACAGTATTAGTGAAGACCTATAAGCTTATCATAAAGGGCTTATGGCTGTCACAATGGAGTTGTAAATTCAGCAAAACTCAAACCAAGTTTTTATGCTGTTCAACATATACCTGGGATTCATATCATGCAAGTTATAGGTTATTATTATATAGCATTGTCTTTGAAATATCTTTATAATAAATGTAAAATCATATTAGATGCACAGAAAATGGTCATTGTTACATGAAGAAAGAGTTCTCATACCAATGCAAAAAAGTGTAAGAGAAAAGCTTTATTAATAAAAAATTGAACAAGGAAACTTTATGTCTTTATATGTAAGAGTTGGAAAACATCCCAGATTTAATTCACATATATAAAGAACATTGAACTCTGTCAAAGCAGGACAGTTTGTCTTTTCTAAGTGGGCTGCATTAACTATGGATTTTATTCCTACTCTTTCTAATGACTCATTGAAAAAGGTCATAAAAGGTTATTGGAGAAGTTATATAAGGAAGCTTTATGCATCATCCATTTTAAACAGGAAAAGAAAAATAAAAACAGAAGAGAGGTCATGCCATTATTTAATAGACCCAATAAAAATATAAATGATACTCTATAATAGCTTTCTAATATTAAGTACACACATAAGTTGTATAATGGTATGGCATCTGAATAATGAATCTTATGCCTCCTTTTGTTATTGTATATGAAATAGAAATAGGCAGTAAGTTCCACCTCACTGGAAAAAAGAGTATGTGTTCCAGTAATTCTTTCATAAGCCTTGGGTGTACGTCTGTAAGGTTGTTTGCATGGTCCTCATAAAGATTAAAACATTTAGTTTTTTTTATTAATAGTATATTTATTGGGGTAGCATTGTTTAATAAGATCACATAGATTTCAAGTGTACATTGCTTGCTGTCTGTGTCCAGGTTTTTCTCATATGTGGGATATAAAACTGAAACTCATGAATGCAGAGGAAAGCGGAATATTCTCAAGGTCCAGCAATGTTGTTGCAAATGGCAATATATTGTCTTTTCTTATGCCTAAGTAGTATTCAATTATGTATATTTAACATATCTTCCTTATCCAGTCCTCTACCAAAAGACACTTTGATTGTCTCCATATCCTGACAGCCATGAATAGTGCTGCAATGAATATAGGGGTGCATATATCTTTGAAACATCCAAGTTTTTGAGTTTTTTTTCAGGTACTTACCCAAGAGAGGGATTGCTAGATCATATGGTAACTCTATTCTAAATGTTTAAAGAACCTCCAGACAGTTTTTGAATAGTGGCTGCACCAATCTGTATTCACACCAGCAGTGAATGAGGGTTCCCTTTTCTCTACAACCTCTTCAACACTTATCACTTGTGGATAACAGTCCTTCTAACAGGTGTGAGGTGGTGTCTCATGGTAGCTCTGATGTGCATTTCCCCAATAGCTAGTGCTATTGAACATCTTTTTGTATATCTGTTCGCATTTGTATGCCTTCTTGGAAGAGGCATCTGTTCAGGTCCCCTGTCCATTTTTCTTTTAGGCTGTTTGGTGTTGAGTTTTAGTTCTTTATATATTTTGGATATTAAGCCTTTGTCGGAGCTTGCAAATATCATCTCTCATTCAGTTGGCTGCCTTATTGTTTTCTTGTCAATTTCTTTTGCTGTACAGAAGGGTTTTTTTAGTTTTATATAGTTTTATTTATTTATTTTTTACTTTACTTCCATTGCCTTTTGGATCAAATTCATAAAGTGTTTTCCACAACCAAGGTCCCTTAGTTTAGTACCTATGTTTTCTTCTATGTGATTTATTGTTTCAGATCTTATATTTAAGTCTTTGATCCACTTTGAATAAATTTTTCTACGTGGGGACAAATTGTAAATTAGTTTCAGTCATCGGCATATGGCTTTCCAATTTTCCAAGCAGCATTTATTGAAGAGGCTTTCTTTTCATCACTGTGTGTTTCTGGATCCATTGTCAAAAATTATTTGCCTATATACATGTTTTATATTTGGCATCTCAGTTCTGGTCAATTGATCTGTGTGTGTTTTCCTGTCAATACCATGCTGTTTTGGTAATCATAGCTCTGTAGTATAATTTGAAGTCAGGTAGTGTGATACCTCCTGCTTTGTTCTTTTTTCTCAGAATTGCTTTGTCTCTTTGGGTTTTTTTGTGGTTTCATATAAATCTGAGGATATTTTCATTCCATTACTTTAAAAATGCCATTGAGATTTTGATGGGGATTGCACTAAACCTGTGTATTGCTTTGGGTAATATGGCCATTTTAACTGTGTTGATTCTTCAGTCCATGAACACGCAGTATCCTTCCATTTCATTGTATCTTTTTCTATCTCTTTTAATAATGCTTTGCAGTTTTCTGTATGCAAGTCTTTCACATCTTATGTTAAGTTTACTCCTAGATATTTTATTCTTTTTGATCACAACTGCAAAAGGAATTTTTCTTTTTTCTTTTTCTTCTGAAGCTTCATTGTTAGCATGCAGAAAAGCAATGATTTTTTGTACATTGGTTTTGTATCCTGCAACTTTATTGTATTTGTTTATTGATTCTAATAGTTGTTTAGTGAAGTCTTTATGGTTTTCTATGTGCAAAATTATGCCATCTGAAAAAAAGTGACACCTTTACTTCTTTCTTCCCAATTTGAATGATTTCTATTTCTTTCTGTTGCCCTATTGATCTGGCTGGGGCTTCCAGAACTATGTGGAGTGGTGAGAGTGGGCATCTTGTCTTGTTTCTGATCTTAGAGGAACCACTTTTGGTTTTTCACCATTGAGTATGATGTTGGCTGAGGGTTTGTCATATATGGCCTTTATTACATTGAGGTAGTTTACCTCTTCCTATTTTATTGAGTGTTTTAATCATAAATGGGTGTTATACCTTATCAAATGCTTTTTCTGCATCTATTGATAATATCATGAGATTTTTATCCTTTCTTTTGCTAATACAGTGTATTACACTGATAGATGTATGTATGTTGAACCATCCTTGTACCCCTGCAATAAACCCCACTGGATTGTGATGTGTTATTTTTTTATGTATTGTTGTAGTTGATTTGCTAGTATTTTGTTTAGGATGTTTTCATCAGTATTCATCAGAAGTATTTCCTTTGTTCGGTACTTTTCTTTTTTGGGTGTTATCTTTGCCAGGTTTTGATATCAGGGTTATGTTGGCCTCATAAAATGTGTTAGGAAATATTGCTTCTTCAATATTTGGGGAAATTTTGAGAAAGATACATTTTAAATCTTCTTTGAATGTTTGGGAGAATTCACTGGTAAAGCCATCTGGTCCTGGACTTTTATTTTTTGAAAGGGTTTTGATGGTTGCTTCAATTTTCTTTCTGCCAATGGTTCTGTTTAGATTTATCCAAGTCTTCATGATTTAGACTAGGAAGGTGATATATTTTTAAAATCATATGCATTTCTTCTAGGTTATTGAATCTGGTGACATATAATCTCTCATAGTATTCTAGTGTGATCTTTTGTGTCTCTGTGGTGTTTGTGGTAACTTCTCCTCTTTCATTTCTGCTTTCGTTTATATGGGCCTTGTCTCCTTTTGCTTAGTTAGTAATCTAATAAGGGGTTGTCCATTTTATTAATCTTTTCAAAGAACCAGCTCTTTATTGTATTAATCTGTGTATAGATTTTGGTTTTCTATTTCATTCAATTCTACTTTAATTTTTATTATCTACTTTCTTCCTCAGACTTTGAGTTCTTTTTGTTCTTTTTTCTAGTTCTTTAAAATGTGAGGTTATGTTGTTTACTTGGGATTTCTCTTGTTTCTTGAAATAAATTTGTGATGATAGAAACTTCCCTCTTATTACGGCTTTGCTGCATCCCAGAAATTTTGATATGTGGTTTTGTCATTCTCATGTATCTCCTTTTGGTATAATGTGTCATTTAAAGCTGATATTTGTTTATTGATGTTATTTTGTATGACCTAACTAGAGATTTCAGTGGAGTATTAAGGTTCCCAACTACGATTTTGTTCTGGTCTGTTTCTCCCTTTAGTTTTATAAGTAATGCTATATATATTTTTGTGCTCCTTGATTGGTTGCATGTACAAGTATATTAAGGAGTATAATATCTTCATGATTTAGGGCCCACTTTGTCATTATAAAGTGTCCATTTTAGTCTCTGTTATCTTGAAATCTATTTTGTCAAATATAAGTATGGCTACACTTGCTTTTCTGTGGATGCTATTTATTTGGGGAATTATTTCTCACCTTGAATCTACCTTTATCTTTGGAACATAGATGTGTCTCTTGAGGGCAGCATATAGTAAGGTTTTGTTTTTTGATCCAGTCTACTACTCTGTGCATTGTTATTGGTAAATTTAGTCACTTTACATTTATGGTAATTATTGATATATGAGGATTTCCAAAGACCATTTTGTCGTTTGTTTTCTTAGTTCTGTGCCTCCATTGGTTCTTTTCCTTTGGATTTCTGTCTGTTGATTTTGTTTGGTGACATTCCATGCTTCCTTCCTCTGCTTCCTCTTTTTCTACATTATGTGTCTCAGTTTGAAGGTTTTTGTGTGTGGTTGCCATTAATTTTATGAAAAAGATAGTTGTATTTGTATAATAGTGTTGTTTTTATTTTCAGGGCATCTGATCTCCATCTTCCTTTGCTGGTGCAAATCTTTGCCCCCTCCCCCTTTATGATTTTGTTGTCACAAACTATCCCTGTTTATGTCATAAGATTTTCTGGTGATCTTACTTATAGGGTTGTGATCTTTGTTCTTGTTTCAAGTGGAATAAATACCTTGAATATTTCCTACAAGATTGGTCTTCTGGTTGTAAATTCCATCAGCTTCTGAATGTCTGACAAAGTCTTTATTTCTCCTTAATATTTAAATGATAACTTTGCTGAATATATTATTCTTGGCTGGTAATTTCTCTCTTTCAGTATTTTGAATGTTTGGTTTAGGTCTGTTCTGGCTTGTAGAGTTTCTGCTGAGAAATCTGACACTAACCTGATGGGGTTTCCTTTGTAGCTCACTATCTTTTTTCCTCTGGCTGCTTTGAGAATTTTTTTTTTTGTCACTAATTTTTGACAGTTTTATTGCAGTGTGCCTGGGAGAGGACTTCTTTGAATTAAGATAACTAGGTGTTCTGTTTGCATATTGGATTTGAGAAATTCCCATCCACTATTTGTTTGAATAAGTTCTCCACTCCCTTCACCTTTTCTTTTTCTTCTAGAATACCTATAATTCTTATATTGCTTTTTCTGATGGATTCAGATGGTTCTCATAGAGCTCTTTCATTTTTTTTATGCTCATGGCTTTCTCTTCTTCCCTCTGCGTTATCCCTAGATTCCTGTCTTCAATATCACTAATTCTTTCCTCTATCTGGTCACCTCTGCTTCCTGTGCTCAGTAGGACATTCCTGATCTACTTTATTGAATGTTCCATCTCCAGTATGTCTGTTTGATTCCTTTTTAGAGTTTAAATTCCTTCAGTAAAGTATGCATTTTGTTCATTAATTTGTTTTCTGAGTGCATCAAATTATCTGTTTGGATTTTCTTGCATCTGGTGGACTATTTTCAGAACTGCAATCTTGAATTCTCTGTAATTTATATCACATATTCCCATGTGTTCCAGTTTACTTTCTGGAGGTTTTTTTTTTTTTTTCATTTTCTTTCTGAGCTGCCTTGCTACCTTGGTTGTTCACGGGCTGCTTCTTTGTCTAGGCAATATTGCATTAATTTGCACTTCCCTGGCACTTTTCTATGAAGCGGTATTTCCACTATTTTCCAGCAGGTGGCGCTAAATCGCAAGTTTTTAGGCTCTTGTGAAATCCCAAAACTGACCTCTGCGCTTCAGTCAGTATGGTTGCATATAGCTGTACTGCTTGGGAGTGGGGTTTGTTTTGCTCTCCTGATTATGGCGACCTCAGACCTCCGACCTCCATAAGTTCCCCTGTCTTGCAGCACAACTTCAGATCAGTCACAGGGAAATTGCAATTCTGACCTAAAAGTTTTCAGGTTTGGAAATAATGCGTTCCAAAACTTGATACCAAGGACCACAGGAAGCAAGTTTTGGGAATGGAAAAAGTGTCAGTGATGAGTGGCTTCATTTGCTTGTTTGCCACCCTGACCGCGGGACCCCCACTCAGACAGTATGGCAGAAACCCTGCGCTGGGTCCATGCCCAGGCCTCTCTGCTGGCTCCCCCGCAGTTAGAACCTCTCACTCCTGCAGAAGCGTCCTCAGAGACTCTCTGCTCCTGCCCTCCAAAGGAAGCATGGCTGCAGCGCTCCTCCTTTTTTGTTAGCAAGTCCACCACAAACTCTGGGCAGCAAGGTTGCAACTCAGGACGACTGAGTTCTCCTCCCTTTGCCTCCCCTGGTTGACCTCATTGTCCCACCTTCAGATGAGATGCTTCAATGCACAGATCTTTCAGGTGTGCCCGTATGTTGAACAGGGCATCATTTGTGGAGTTATAGCTGATCAACTTGTTGAAATTTCAGGGGGAAAGACCAAGAGGATCTGTTATGTCAACAATTCTTATTTTTTTGTTGTTGTTTAGAAATTCTAGTCCACATGGCAACTAGCACTATGTGAATTTCCTGCTGTTTTCCAAAGTAAACAAGGAGTGTTTATGCTTTATCTTCCTGTTGTTTAAAAATGTAAATAAATTGTAGGTCTTGTAGGTCCTTATGGCCTCAGTTTCTTTCTGTAACAAACACTAGGATAGATGAGGAGGATATGTGAGTCTCAAGGCTCTGTGCTCACAGTAGCAAGTTGTGCAAGAAACTCCCTTTGGTTCAATGTACTGTTCAGGTCATAATAAATGGACAAGTTACTTGTATTTATGTCTCTACCTCTGTAGCCTAACCACCCTCCTTATGCTGTGCATGCCAACATGCTGTCCGGTGGGCCCTGACTCCTAGAAATCCTCTGAGTCAGTGATGTCCGCATGGCTTGTCCTCAGCAGTCCTTTCCGGCTCCTGTAGACTCGTGCCAATGGCTTTTTATGGAGTGGATCCATCACATGTTTGCTCCTTTTCTGTTCTTCACAGCTTCTCTCTTTTTTCCAGCACTATGGTCTTTTCCGAATAATGCTGCCTGATATGTCACAAGTAGGAAATCTTCAGTTTTGTGTCTTTGCCTACAGAGAAGTTTCAGGCTTAATTTGCTCTGGCACCCACTAGTTCATCTTTTAGGTGGTCCAGGCTATCTGCAGAGCTGTCCCCAGCACCACAATTCACATGGACCGTTTATTCTCCTGTAAGCCTTCTCCACTGTCCAGTGTTCATGTCTGCACATTGTGATTGGAGATATGGCAGTTATGCCACAAATAGTGAACATAGGCATGAAATGAAGTGTTGAGAAATAAGAGGAAGAAATGAGGGGCTGGTGATACAAGACGGGAAAACATGCTTAGGAATATGTAGTTTACAGAAAGTTATTTGTGACTTTTTAATAATCACTGCGTATGAGAAGACACTGTTGTAACTGGCCAACAAAAAATATTCAAACTATTTTTAAAAGCATGAGAATTAATAGTATGCAGTTGAAAGAGAAGAATTTATTTATCTACTAGATCTGTATCTAACTTTTCCTTCTAGTATTTGCTTTTTTCCCCTGATAGGATGATGGAAATAAATTGCAGTCATTTAATTTTGGGTGAGTTGTTGTGAAAATTATAATATTCTTAAATATATCAAAAATATTTATTTTATTAATTATAATGGCATGTGCATTTGTGTGTGTGAGAGAAAGAGAGAGAGGGAGGGGGGAGAGAGAGGGGGAGAGAGAGCGAGCTGGGAAATGGAGGGAGCAAGAGAGGGGATTTGTTGACCGCCATGTTCTAAAAACAGTATTTCGCAACCAATCATTTTATTTATTCTCACAGGATTTACATTCTTAAGTTTCAGTTGAGAAAATAAGTGGCTTAAGCAACACCTTCAAAGATACCTGGCTTTAACGTGACAGATAAATTCAACTTCAAGTCCCCAAGTTTTCTGCCTTAAATTTCATTTCATTGAAAATGAGTTTGTTAGATTATCTAAACTAGCAATATGTTCTTTCTGTGGTGCGCCATATTTAAATTTGGAGGTTTTCAAAAATAGATTTATTCCTGTACATACACGATTTCTGTTCAAATATGTCTTATGTAAAAATATCATGATGAGGAGTTTATTATATTGAAATAAGATTAAAAGTCTCAAAAATACTATTTACTTCAGTTATTATGATGTAGTTGTGAGAACCTTCGAGTTATAGGAGTTATAGCTGCTGAAGATGCAGTTGTTACAAGACTTTATCACACCTCCATCATTTTGCCGTTCACAAATAATTCCCCCACATCATTGTCAGACCAGGAATACCAGATCTCTCTCTTTTGTTTCACTCTTGATTTGTATCTGAGTTCATTTCCCCCATTTCTTCAAGAAGTTTGGAAGCTGAATGTCATTCTCTCACACACAAAGCTAAATTCCAACAATGCGCTACAAGTCACTTTCCTCAAATGAATTGTAATAGGTTCCTGATGAAAGTTCATAAAAATCTCTTTTAATATGTTACTGATATTCTTTTCATTATACATTGTCACCAAGTGAAGATAAGATAATTCTTGGTTTCAGCTAAAGACCTGACTTTTCCCAAAAAAGATCCATGAAACTGTCCATCAAAAAGTAGGTTACTAAGACTGCACTCAAACACAAAAGGGAATCATAAGCTTTGAACCTAGTTTGTATTTATTTTTTGTCTATTTAATATTACATATTAAAATAATGGCAAAAAGTTAACACACTAGAGATGAGTATTAAAATTATGTGTAAAATGCAATATAGCTGATTTGAAACATAAATTAAAGCTTTTTACATAATTTATTTGGAATACCATATTTTTTGGACCATAGGGTGCACATAGGTTTTAGAAGAGAAAAATAGGAAAAAAAAGATTTTGAAGCAAAAAATGTGGTAAAATATTTAATAACATAAATAACATAATATTTCACCAATGTAAATGTAAACAGAACTCAATAGCAGCATTAGCAACCATTATTCCTCCCAAATGTATGGGGAAAAAAGTGCATCTTATAGTCTGAAAAATACATTATATTACTAAACAGTCTAAAACATATGATTTATATTACTTTTACATCTCTTCCTATACATAATTTAAATACCATTATAATATAGTATATGTATATATACATATTAAATACATATATTTAGTACATATGTATAAATTATAGTACCCAAGATATATTATAATGATTTTCATAGTTTTCATTATTTTAAATATATCATTATTATTTTTATAAAACATATGATTTAAGATGTCCTGAAAACATGCACATTTGACTAATATATGGATACAGAAAATTTCATGTGAGATCTCCAAAGCAGATTGTATTTGGGGAGGAGTGTCTATTTTTACAGTGGGAATAGTAACATTTGGGTGAGTGCTTTCTCAGTTTCACAAAATGTATTCATTTGATTCTGGAATCCCAACTCACTATCAGCTGATCAACCTGTTATATAAATAGTGTCTGCAGAGAATCTCTAACTTCCTGAAGCTTTCAGTTACTGAGTTAAAGCTGCAGCTTTTAGATGCTACTTGTACCTCTTTCAGAACAGATTCCAAGGGTCAAAAGTCTGAAGATGCCCTGGAGACGACCAAGTTCTCTGGGAGAGAATAGAGAAAAAAACATCAATCCAAGTGTGGGCTGAAGAGGTCCAGCTGGCCCAGAGGAGTGGGTATTTCCAGCACCCAGAGAACAATCTACTTGCTTGCATTGCACTGGCCTGATGAAAGTCCATGAACTTACATATATACACTAGTTAATACTACTTCTCCTTATTTTGCCTTAACATGATTTAAAGAGGGATGGCTGTCTCTGTTACACACAGAGTCAAAATTCAGCTAGCACTTATCAGTTCATTCTCAGCTATGACTGGTTGGTATCCATGATTTATTATAACTATTATTATTACTGAAGATTTTATTTATTTATTTTTAGAGAGAGGGGAAGGGAGGGAGAAAGAGTGGGAGAGAAACATCAGTCAGTTGCCTCTAATGTGCACCCTGATCAAGGACTGAAACCACAACCCAGGCATGTGCTCTGGCCAGGAACTGAACCAGTGACCTTTCGCTCTGTGGGAGAATGCCCAACCAACTGAACCACACTGGGCAGGGCCATACTGTATTATTATTAAATGTTTTCAATATCACCAGCAGTTAATTGCTTATTATCACTAATAATGTTATCTTAGTATTTTGCACTCCATTTAAAAAATTATCTTTTAAAATAAGAAACTTCACCTTTATAATTATTTAATCAAGTTGCCTTTGACTTGTACTGTCTGTATTTGTTTTCTGCTTTTAGGTTTTCTGGTTTATTCTTTCAAATTTATATTAATTTTATGTGCTATACTTTTAGATTTGTTCCTGCTGTATTTCTTTTTTCAATGATTTGAAATGCATAAATGTTATTTTTATTGTATTGTTTTTACATTTATTGAACAAAGGAGTGAGCATACAAATGAAAAGAAAATAAGAACAGAATGCTGTGAATACAGTATATCTGTACATTTAGATAGATAAAATGCAATTCTATGTCAATTATATTTTATATTTAAATAAAATAACAGGAAGATTATCAGGCTTTCTGTTGAGGAGAAAAATACATTCATATTACATACACATGGTCATCTGTTCAAAGGGAGGGAAATAGGGGAAGAGAGAGAAGGAGGGACAATAACTCCGTACTAAGCTAATCATTAATATAATCCTTAGTGTAAATATTGCCTCAAATTCTGGCTCCATTAGTCCGGTGTTTGGTCAGAAGACCTATGTTTTATACACGTCCACATGTCTTTATCAGCTTTATTTCTGTTGAACTCACATGAACTGCTTGAATCTCTTAGAAAACATCCCACACTTTAATTGTGGTGAGAATAACCAAACAACTGCTTTCAAATATGTTTTAAATATATGTTGTATTTAAGAATATTTATCATTTTTTCAAAGTAATAAAAATAAGAATATTTATTTTATTCAAAATAATAAACAGGAAGCAATAATGAAAAATATATATCATTGAATGTTTTATTAAGACATTTAAATGATTTAGGACAATATTTTAATTAGTTTAAATAAAACTAAATATAAAGTTAAAAAAGAAAATAATAATGAGTGACACTATGTAGCATCCAATGCCACCTCCAATATTATAAAAAACTTCTCCTTAATTATAAGCTGCATAAGGACAAGGATGCCAAGGCATTGTCTACAACACACAGAACAGGGACAAGTATACATTAGGTGCTCAATGTCTATATATAGTAAAGGAGTATGTAGAGGGCAAATGAGAAAATCAACTACTATGCCTCATAGATACTACTGAATATTGCTGGAAAGAAAAAAAGGAGAAAAAAGCAAAAGAAAAAAGGATCTAGGCAGCAAAAGAGTGAGAGGAAGAAGGAAGGAGGAGAAAGAAGGAAGCAAGACTTGAAATTAGCATTATGAAATGCACCATGTCTTTCTTGGAAAGGTATTTCACATAGAATTCATAAGCACTAAACTAAATTTCTTCTCTCAGTTGGAACAAAAGGGACTCTCATGTCAATTTTAAATCGAAAATCTCTTTCAATTCTTCAAACAGTTGGTTACCTGAATGTTTGTAATTTGAATAAAAAGTAGAATGATTTCCAAGGAAGAATTGCGATTTTAAAATTCAGGTCTCTCAGATGGGAATAGGAGAGCAGTTCTCTGTTTGTGAAATGCACTGCCTGCTGTTTGCATTAAACAGTAACTGCTCTTTTTTTGAACCTTTACCCTACAAAAATAGAAAGAAAAAAAAAGACCAAACAAATTCAAGTCAAATACTTGGAGTTTTTGGTATGGCTGTCGTATTTTAGCAAAATGTCAAGCACTTAAATGCAGATAGTTTATATTCACTGCTATTTTAAGAGCGACATTCCTTGGCCTGAAGCTGTTTATTGATGAAAGTGATGCGCATTACCGCCACCGCAGGGGCTGGAAGAACTCACCCATAGGAGAAGTATAAAAGCAATGACAACACCTGCTCTGAACCAGAGAGGATGCTGTCTGCAGATACAAGCTGTTTGTTTTCTTAGCTATGCCATCCACACTATTTAATAAACATCACATAAACAAACAAATCACATTAGATTTCAAAGTACAGCAAAAGCAGATAATTCAACAAACACACTTAAAGTGCATTTAATTATTGGTATATAATTCCAGTGAAATCTGCAAAAATTCTAATCAAATATTTACTGTTCATTTTTTTCAGTTAATTTAAATGTTCTATTTAACTTCTGTTAACTACAAAATGATGATGAAGTTTGTAAGAGTTGATTGTAAAATCTTAAATTTTGTTTCTAAGATCTTTATTTTCAAACACATTTTTAAATTTATTAATAAATTTTTAACAAAATCCAACACCTGCTTTTTCACTGTATTTAAATTAGGGATAAAATATATGCGACTGTACGTTACATTAAAGTAAGTAAAAAGTTTTCTGGTTAATCTTGAGGAACAGAGTAAATAAGACAAGAAACTTGGGATCTCAACTCTCTAGTTCCCATCCTGGTGTTCTTTTAAGTTAGAAGCCACACGTACTTACAAGACCAACTCTCAGATGGTAATATACATGTCTACCTACATTATTTTCAGGTTTTCTGTATGAGCATGTGTTTACTTGCTACATATATTTTTATAAACAAAGTGCTCACAGTGCTTCACAGTCATTGGTAGACATGCACAGACTGGTAAAACATTCGAGTCGCCCGGCATGCATATTTCATCTGAGCTCCGCCCCACTGACACTGCTTTCTTCCTGTATCTTCACAAACACCAATCAGTTAGTTATACAGGGCCGAGGGTATGTTCTTTTTTGGTTCTCGTGATGAGGGGTTGATCTGAACCGCCATGTGTGGTAGAAAGACAAAGAATAGAGCAGAGGATGCTGAGTCTGTGACATGGGGATTCTTTCTATGGAGTATATGCAGAAGACATGGGGTAACAATTCAAACACAAAAGGAAAACAGAAGTTCAAGGAGGATATTTTGGGAAATTAAAAACAACAGAAACAAAAAAGTAGTGTAAGGAGCAGATGAAAACCAGGATAGATCAGTCAAGAAGACATAAATTCAACATATCCCCGGAATTCCTTTGCAGTGATTTTTTAAATACACACACACACACACATATAAACTTAGAAACAGTACCTTACACATAGTTAGTGTTGTATATTATTAATATTTAAAATATTCACTATGATAGGAATATAATATTATACCATGCGGCATTTAATTTATATTGATGGGAAATCTCCTTTTCCCCCAAGTTTTATTGAGATATAATTAATATATAACATTGTATAGGTTAAGAAGTACACTTTATATTGCAAAATGATCATCACAATAACTTCAGTTAATATCCATCGTCCAACAGTTACATTTTTTACCCTTGTCATGAAAACTTTTAAGATCTACTTCAGCGACTGTCAAATAAGCAATCTAGTATTAACTACGGTCATCATGTTGTACATTACATCCCAGAACTTATTTATAATGGGAGTTTCCATCTTTTGATCGTCTTCCCCACTTTCCCTCTCCCTGCCTCTGGCAGCCACGAATCTGATCTGTTTCTATCACTTCATTTTTTTTTTTTTTGATTCAACACGTAAGTGAGATCATACAGCATTTGTATTTGTTTTTCTCTGGCTTATTTCACTGAACATAATGCCCTCAAGGTCTATCTGTACTGTCCCAAATGGCAGTATTTCTTTCATTTTTATGGATAAATAGTATCACATTGTGTTTTTATGTAATATGTAATAATATTACATTGTCTATATATAATATTATTTGTAAATCATCTTTCTTTATTCATTCATCTGTCCAACACTTACATTGTTTTCATGTCTTGGCTAATACAGCAGTGAACATGTAGGTGTGGATATCTCTTAGGGGAGTAATTTAGTGTTTTGAATGTTTTTCCTGCCATCTTCTCTAATAACTATTTATATATATAATATTTATATATATATATATATATATAAATTTCCAGTTCTTTAAACATATGGCAGTACAAAACCAAAAAAGCCTACTCTAGTCTAAATGTTTTTGGCCCTCTCCCCAATTCATAGGTTGAAATCCTAATGCCCAATGTGACGGCACTAGTGGTGAGTGTGAGTGTTTGGGAGGAGCTTGGTTTACAGAGATGGAGACTTCATGAATAGGACCAGTCTCCTATAAAAATCACTGCACAGAACGCTCTAGTCCCTTCTTCCACCTGAAGCTACAACCTGAATTCACTGAAGCAAGCACAGGGCCATAGCTGATCATGCTCTACTCTGATTTTGGATTTTCAGCCTCTAGAAGTGTGAGAAGTAAATTTCCGCTGTTTATAAGCCTTCCAATCTCTGGTATTTTGTTATAGCAGCCTCAAGAGATAAAGACAATGACCAATCATGCTAATAAATAAACACTGCCTATTTAAAACACAATGAGGCTGACTGAAGTAACTTTTGAATATAGCAATAAAATTAAGATTTAGGCAACAGGTCATCTGAAAGGAAACTTTAAAGAAGTTCATTCATATACTTGATGAGTATCTTGAGTATCTTATTTTTGCATTTGTTTTTTAATGGAACTCAAAGTGTAAACCAATATTCCGGTGATGTGCAAATTATGTTCTAGCACTGGCTTTTAGTATAATACAGGCACTTAGTCTCTGATTTCCGGTCAGAATGGTAGTGTTAGGTAGGTATCATTTGTCTCCATTTCCACTGTGAAATATAGACATAGTAGAAGTTTAAAGAGAACCAAGTATGAGTGGTTTGGCAGGGAATTAATATGCACAGATTAGATTCTAATATTAGTTGAACTAATGGTAATGGTTCTCTCTATTACATCACATAATCAAGATGCATCACTGAATTAATCTGTAAGAAATACAGAGCTATTCGATCTTTTATGAGCTTCTCATTTCAGTACTTGAGGAAGCCAATTTCATACTCATTTTTTTAGTACTGGTAAATCAAATTGAAGTACCACAACTTACCCCAGACTAACCGATTCAATGTTAAATACGCTCTGGGAACAAACTGTAACAGATATCACATTCATAAATTAGTATTGCTGGGGATGTTCTCAAAATGCCAAAATAAATGATTTATTGGGGTAGCTTTGTCTAGTTCTAATTTTTATTGTTATGTGTAAGCTACTCTTACTCACATAGTTTGTTTACCATAAGTGAAGTGGTTTTGTTTTATAGAGAAATATCATTTGTATAAATAAGCAGTTCCTCAATTGAAATAATGATGTCAGTCACTGGGGATTGTATTGGTATATACATATATATTTATGAATTATACACATCATATAATTCTAACAAATTATCTTGAGATAGTTTCTTAATTTACTTCATAAGAATTATGACTTTTAAAACCTAAAATTTGTGCATTTACTATCTAGTAATCATTTTTGTTATTGTTTTAAATAATAAAATATTTTCATTCCATACATGTTTTATTAAATTTTGATAATATCAATTTTATAAATAATGATAATTTACAGGTAAACCTTTACTACAAAATATATAATTTAGTTTCTATAATGTGACTATTAATATTTAGTATATATACACATATGGAACAAACTAGATAACCTAATTTGTTTAGTATTTTTGTTATTAATTTGCAGTTAAGATCCTGTGGCTATTAATAGTACATTTTTTTTTGCCCATCAACAAATATTTAAAACTAAGGTGTATTGTAATGGTCCATTTTCTCACCATTCTAACTAATGTCTGTGTGTATCATGTACTAAATGATATACAATGTGAACTGACTGGGTGATTATGATGTACCAGGAACTTGGCTGACCTCTATTCTTTCTCACAACAACCTTGTAGGGGATAATACTCTACTCCTCTCTACAGAGGAGAGAGAGGAAGAATAATGCAAACACAGATTGGTCTGATGACCGACACTTTGTCAGCAAAGTAAGCACAGTCCTAATCTATATATAAATATTTCAGAATATTAAATTGCTTAGTTTGTTATGGAAAAGACGACTCAAGATGGCCTGGGAGTTTGCAAAGTGGGGTTTATTCACGCATGCGGACCCAGAGGAGATAAGTTCCAAATTCTGGGCTCCGTTCTTTGTTTCTCCACAGTATTTATAGGGTTTCATCAATATATCAGGAACAGAACGTCAGAAACAAGGCACCAGGCTGGTACAAGGATTTAGAGGTCCCAGGATTCAAAAGTTAACAAATGGCTTATCTAAACATTTGTCTGCTATTTACATAGCCTGGTCAGGCCCATTGATGGCTTAGGCACCTCTATTAACATTCCAGACAGGAAAACCCCTGAATGCCCCCACTGGAGATGTCCCTGCCAGTTACAGCTCCATCCCTTCCTCAGCATTCCTAAACACCATCACGGGCAGCTCCTACCTAAGAATGGCTATTAATTAGCTATGTCCCATCACAAGTTAATTATTCATTTATTAATACTCAAAAAAGTTGTATATTTTCTTTACTGCATCGATATTTTTATTCACTCATAATAAACTGAAATTCCACTATAACTTACTATCCATCACTTTTTTAATTTCTGGGAGGGAGCATTGTGTAATATGACCATGATCTATAACTCCTAATACTGGGATTGACAAGACTAATATTTCCCAGAGATGAAATCAGAAGTTGTAAAATTAAGCTTCCATATTCATGTGCTTAATAGTAACTGAAATTTCTTTTTTTTTAAGATTTTATTTATTTATTTTTAGAGAGGGAAGGGAGGGCAAAAGAGAGAGAGAGAGAGAAACATCAGTGTGTGGTTGCTGGGGGCCATGGCCTGCAACCCAGGCATGTGCCCTGACTGGGAATCAAACCTGCAATGCCTGGTTCGCAGCCCACACTCAATCCACTGAACTATGCCAGCCAGGGCTGAAATTTCTTTTTAAAGATGGATATTTTGAGTTTTGCTTTTAGAAATATTGTATTGTAGGTTCTAAAGAGTTATCTCCAAATCAGAATTTTTATTTAACAGTCCATATGATTATTATTATTTTTTAAATATTTTATTTATTTATTTTTAAAGACAGGGAAGGGAGGGAGAAAGAGAGAGAGGATAAAAACACCACTGAGAGAGAAGAAGAGCAATTGGTTGCCCCTTGTAAGCCTCCCGACCAAGGACAGCACTGCAACCCAAGCATGCATGCCGACCTGGAATTGAACCAACGACCTTTTGCCTTGTAGGACATCAGCTAACCAACCGAGCCACACCAGTCAGGGCAAAGAATCTGTATAATTATTGATTGATGTGGTTCATACACCACATCTTAAGAATAATATTATGGATGAAATAATATTCTTTTTTTTTAACTTGGAAGTCAGCCCTTCACCCTTCTCAGTTTGCATTACCTTGGGCTATTACTAGACAGGGACAGTGGATATATTTATTCAAGCCTTTCATTTTTTAGTGGAAGAAAAGTGACCTTTCAAGTTATTACATCATATCATAATGAAATGATACAGCTTGCAAGGTTTTTAATGCTTTCTTAACTATTTTTCTTTCCTGGTTTATGTTTTATTATTCCCCCAACATCTGATATCTCCACTCATTTAATTTAATTATGTTAAAATAACTAGGCTCTTTGAATATTCTATATATTCACCTTTCAATATCTTCTATTTTTTATACTTGACTTGCCATCAGATTGAGACTTACGTTAAGAATCTCTACATCAGGAAATCATCTTTCACTCTTAAAGACTTCTCAAGGCACTCTCCTAACATTCACCGCAGTATCTGGAAGGAATTGTGTTCGGAGGGCTTACTCCACTCTATTGACATAACTTTTATTAACACATTGCAGACAATTTAGTTTGGTTTTGTCTTAGCTTAACCTATAGTTGTATTGTTAACTATTAGTCTTGATAGGGGACTCAAAACTTGGAAAATTTTAGCTTAAAGTAAAAAGTTATAAGTCTAGCAAGCAATGTGTATGTTAAACTTTTGTCTCAGAAATTACAGATAAGGCACATCCTGCCTCCTGGGAAAAACAGCCGACCTCCTGGGGCACTGATAGAAGATTACCACCTGGGGACATCTGAACCTTTATTCCTGGGAGAGCAGATGACCACCCCTTCCCCTTGGGAACAGCTAACTGCCCAGGACAGGAATGTTTCAGCTTCTGAATCTCAAAGCCTTCACCGCACCTTATTTGTCCTCCCCTACCCCCTTATGAAAGATCTGGCCAGGAAAGAGGAGAGTTTGTTAGAGTATGAACCTGCCATCATCTCAGATCTCCAGCCATCTGAATAAAGCGCCCATAAAGATTCAATTGCTGCCATTGCTTATTGGATTTGGTAGTGACAGGCAGTCCAAACGCCAGTGTCTTTTCTGGTTACAGTCTGACTAGACTAGAGAAACACAAACTTTTAAAAATCTAATAACATTCTAAAATAATATGATAACATAAAATGTTTGTGATGACACTAACATTTTATTTTTTTATTTCTAAATACCTCAAGATTTGTTTAAAGAAAAAGGTATCAAAAGTTATAAAAAATTCTTCTTAACTTCAAAAGTTATTGATTGCATAATCTTTTTTATAATAAAATCAGAATAGTAAAGGCACATTTAAAGCTAATATTCCAAAGTATTATATCTCTCTCTAAAAAAATTAATTTTTTGAGGACACCAAAAAGAACATATTTTATTTTTTCCTGGATAATGAGATTATCTTTAAAAATATATTTAAAGAAATGCCTTAGATAAAATATTGTTATTTCTATGTTTATGTCTTTAAATTGTGTATCACACATCATTTTTATTTTAAATATTAACATGATTAAAATAGTCATTTTCTATGAGAATTAAATATACAGCATAGTGATTATAGTTAATAAAACTGTATTATGTATTCAAAAGTTTCAAATAGAGATAATAAATGTTCTCACCACAAAAAAGAAGTGCCAATTATGTGATGTGAGGCAAGTGTTAATGAATGCTATGGCAGTAATCATTTTGCAATAAATATTCTTCAGGCACTGAAAAGTGGAATGTCTCAAATCCTAACAAAGAGAAGAAGTTCATAAATGGGAAAGCCCTTATGGTACTATATGTAACTTGGGGAAGTACTTTTAAAGGGTAAGAAACTATAGTACTCATCATGTCATAATGCATGCACTGTGTACCTTAAATTTACCCAATGCTATATATAAATTATATCTCAATAAAGCGGAAAGAACATATTTTTTTCTTTTTTTATTGTTGTTCAAGTACAGTTGTCTCTATTTTCCCTGCAAGAATAATTTTAAAATTAGCATTTCCGTAAAAAATAACTGAAGAAGTCTAAGGCAAGTGATGAACTTTACCATTTAAAAAAAAAAAAGCCTCTATAGAAATTTTTCAATTTCTGCACATATGTGAAAAGATCACAGTGCAAAGGCATGAGACGTACCATAGTCAGAGTATGCACAGATATTTAGAACCATCTGCACCATAGCTGATTCATCAAAGGACCCAAATCCATAATGTGGTATTTTTACCAACTAGAGTATTTCCCTCCCCCTCTAAAGTGGTCCACATTCTAATTTCTAAAACCTGAGAATATGTTTATACCTTTTATGTCTAATGGGACATTGAAGATGGGATTAAACTAAGACAATGTAGAGGTTAGATTAACCTAGATTATGTGGGTAAACCAATTGTAATCCATAATTTTATTTCTATTATTTTAAAAATCTTTATTATTTAAATAAATTTCCTCAGAACACATCTATTTTCATAAAGTTAGAAAAATAACAGATTAGTAGGAATGGAAATAGTTTATGTGCCAACATTAGAAATTTTCTGTGATATCCTTGTTAGTAATTGTATTTTTTAAATGGATTATCTCAATTGTACATAATAACTGAAAACAGTATAAATGTAGTTGTTTTTTCTATTGGCTATGTTTATACAAATATTAGAAGTATACTAATAACTAATGTCTATATAAAATTCAACATATTAATGGAGCACTTTGTCATACAAAGGACAATCATATATTATATAAATATTTACAAATTTGATACTCTGTATAAAGTTACAATTTTCACATTTTATTAATTCTGTATAAAATTATAAAGAAATAAGATTTAAATTATTTAATTATTTTACAATCTTTTGATTGAAAATGTTTGCTTATGAATACCTGAAAATCATACAGTTCTTTTTTAAATTTAATTTAATTTAATTTTGGTTTGCTTTATTTTTTTCCTAAGGGACTTCCTTTTTTAAACTACTGTCATTATATAGGAAGCATAGTTCAGTGTGCCAAAAATGTTCTGACATATAATTCTTATGCCATTTAGGAATTCAAACCCTAAAACCAATACTAACAGTTTTATAACTACTCATAATGTAGGTTGCCAACTTCCTTCCCTTACCCTCCCTCCCTCCCTCCCTCCCTCCCTCCCTCCCTCCCTCC